>VWZW01000395.1:1384252-1453765 GCA_013397115.1 Edolisoma coerulescens | reverse complement strand
AAAAAAAAAAAAAAAAGTCCTGACTAAAGAAAAAGACCTTAAGTGAACTCATTTTAAAACCATCATTTAAAAGATTTGTTATAAAATGGTGTTTGAATCCAGACTGTCGTGTATTTCATGATGTAAGTAATAGAAATGATCATGTGACACATACTGTGTTATAAAATCTTATAACACCACAGTTTGTGAGAAAATATGATTTAAAACACTGTTATCTTTCTAATGCCCATGAAGCTATTACATAGGGAAATATACGTGAGTAGATATTGTAGTGATTTTAATCTCATTTCTGAATCATTCCCTTGTGCTTGTGTAAAATACTTGGACACCTTTGATGTTTCTAGGAAGAAAATAAGATAAATACTAAATGTACTTATTACAGAACTAACCCTTTTAAGTCTGCTCCTCATATTAGATTTGAAGCACTGGCTCCATTAAAAGACTCAGCTCTCAAAAAACTCACCACTGATTACATGTCTATTGTGGAATGTGTCCAAAACAGTTTCATTCAACTTATTGTATTTATCAATACACAAAATTTTAAATGAAAACTCAATGCATCACTTTTTTCCACAGGCAGCTTAATGCATTTTTTTTTAAAAGGAGATCTGGTTTTTATAGCAAATTCTCCCTTTACTACTCAAGTTTTAAAAAAAATTGAAAAATCATGGGCTCATGGAACACTTTATCCTACAGGGATATCTTTATTAAACACATTGATCTGTATCTTTCATGTTTCCATGGTAGTCAGATACCATGGCTGGGATGCACATGCATCTGAGTTAAGTTACTCAGATGAACAAATATTCTGTGAGCACTCTTTCAAGGATATCAGTGTAAATGAGGTTATACTGCACAACCCAAATGTCTCTGAAAAGCCATCACCTTGAGTATCAAATTCTGTTTATGTGTTAACCTCGGCATTTACTGTATGGTACACAGAGCCTGTGCAGCTGCAGGTAGTTTAAAGTCAATAACTCTGGAATATTTCCCCCTATTTTAATGGAGATCAGAAAGATCTATGCACTGGCTGTCCTGTGCTATTCAGTTGAGTCTTACTCAAGGCTTGGAACAAATTGCATTATGTTATGCTGCATGTTCTTTTCTTGGGGTTTTGTTGATTGTGGTAATTTCCAGAATTATTTTATTCCAGCAGTTAAATGACACAAAATCCTTATGGACAGAAGTAGATTTTTTTTCTGTCAAATTTAACAACAGCAACAATGACAACAAGAAGAACAAGAATAATATAACACATGATTTCCATTTGAGGTGTAATTTAAATCATGGAACAAAGAAGTAGAAGACTGAAATTTGGTGACAGTAACAGCACCCTCTTTTCATTCAACAGCCCAAAGCTGAGGTATCAGGGAAGGGCTCATCCTCAGTATAGAAGTTTCAATCTACAGTTATCTTCCCTAATGGGAGTTTTTAACCACATTTCATCATCAGGTTCACCAGCTATTGACTAACTGGGGACTGCTGTGGTGGGATGAAGCCATGGTATCACTTTAATTTTTAAGTTGCAGAAAATATTCAAAAGGAGAACAAAAATGGTGCTCAGTCATGGTGGCCACATTTGATTATTTCTGTTCTTGCTTCAGTGCGTATTGAAACATTCAAGTCAACAACAGCATTTACACTGGAAAAGCACGGAAGACTTCACACCAAATGCCTCAGAAAATGAGATGATGCAAAATAATGTTCACATCTCTTTATAATTTTGTTCTTGGAAAGAATTTTCTCACTAAAGGCAATTCAAGTTTCGATTACTGCCAAGAAAGTTTGTGTTTAAATTAGGGAGCAGAGGTCACAGTTCACAAAAATATTTTGAACTGAATGTCTGAGCCATCAAAACTTAAGATTCTAAGGGGAAGATTAAAGATTAAATTAAGATTCTAAGGGGAAAAAAGACCGAGAGTATTTTTTCTTTTTTTAAAGCACTAACTCCCCAACTGGTTCAGAAATGTATTAGCCATATTATATACCTCAGAGTGAATGGAATGGAAACCCAGGGCATAGAAAGTTGTTTACAGGTATGCCACCCACGAGTCATAATGAGAGACTGAGATGATGTGAAGAGTGACATTCATGGATGTATGGTAAGAAGTGACAAGCAATTTTGAAGTGAAAGGTCAAACTGTCAGTCACTTATGGCAAATAACCATTTCAAGGACTCTGATGTCCATTACTTACAGACATTCTGGGATGGAACCCAGGTAACATGGGATGTGTAATGATCTCAGGGGTTTGATCTTCAGTCATTTTTTGAAAGAAAAATATTTTAAGGATTTGGTCTCAGAAGAGGTACTGTGTTACAAAATACACTGGAAAAAAAGCTGTGTAAAGGAAAAGTCTGTCAGGAAGTTCAGGTTTATTTTCTCCTTCTTCAGTCGCATCAGTTAAGAAAAGGATATAACAAAGACCAAGTTCTCTTTGTGTTATACTAAATATAAACATTAGTACTTTAAAATGAAAAAATATAGATTTCCAGTAGATAAAATAATTTTAAAATGTTTTATTAGACATTCTATTGCCTGCACAGCCCTTAGAGCATTGTCTGTTTTCTATGCCCACTGTAGCCCCTAACTAGGCTTGTAGGTAACAGAGGACAGGTGGAGAAACCCGACAAATGCCCCCAAAAAATAGAGTTTTTATTGTCACTAGTTCTAATGAAAAATCTTGGAAGAAATATCATACTTGTCCCCCAAACAGAGGATTGTGTTCAATTTCTCCACTGCCTTCTTTTGACTCTCTCATTACTTTATTTTTGAGATAAATCAGAACATTCCTGTCTTCCATACTGCTGACCTAAGGGAAAATATAGGCGTTATTAAGTAAGAATGAAGATGACAAAAATTCACCATCATCCATTGCAAATCTGAAATTTCTGTGGTGAATTAATCAGAGCAACCCATCTCCCTCCTGTCTGTGTTAATGGCATGTCCCAGGGTTTTTGGCTCTAACTCACATAATGTAGCAGAAAATTTACCAACTTCCTCTTCTTAAGCTGTTGTACTACAATTGATTTGGAAACACCATTGCCAGATATTGCTGGAAATTCTTACATGGAGGTTATTTATTTTCTTCTGCAAAAGAAGGAAAAAATACATGAAGAAAATAGTCCCAAGTTAAAAAAAAACCAAAAAAAACCCCCAAAAAACCAAACCAAAACAAAACAAAACAAAACAAAAAACCTAAAAAAATCTGAGTGGCCATTTTCTTTCTTTCACAGTTGCATTTACTGCTTTTTACCATCCTCCCTGTCAGTTGAGTGCAAGTATTACAGATTTTTTTAGAGAGCCTTTTATCTGAAAAGAGTAATGTCTCTCAGAAACTTGAAGAAAAGAGCTGAAAAATAGTTTTGTGCAGTCAATATTCTCATGCAATGTGGAAAAGAGTGTTCCAGACAGAGTATATGTGAACTCATAACTTCCCATTCCTGCATTTATAACACTTAACCAGCGTCACAACACTCCATCTGACTGACAAACAGCCACAGTAAGCTTAATTACTCAGCTTTGAATTTACACCCTTTTATTTGGTTGTTTTGCTTAGCTCTTTAGCCCAGTGGAAATAAGAAGAGCGGCCACCTCCTCTAGCCCAGGTTCCTCCTGCCCAGCTGCTGGAGCCCAGCCTGGCTCCCCAGGGACCTGGGGTCTCTCCCAGGCAGAGCTGCTGCTTTCCCGTTTGCAGGTCCAACCAGAAATGGAGCTGAGAACGAGTTCCAAAGACAGGCACACAAATACACACACAGAGCGTGTTGACATGGCCAGTCTCACCGGCTGCCACAGGCAAGGTGCTGCTTTCAACAGCACACACAAACAGGACCCAGCTAACACAAAACCATAGCCAGCCAAGTCCTCCTCTTTGGCTGGTAAAGACAGAATTCAGTAGTGAAGGCAGCCATAGGCCACTCAAAGGGTCTGATAAACAAACATCTGTCCCTGGATTGCTGCTTTAGGATATAGGGAAGACACTTAAGTTGATTTTTCTATAAAATAATCTTCTGGATCATAATTTTGTCTCATCAGTTTAATGATCTGTGTTACTTCCACTTTCACCATAAATATTTGCCATCAGACCTTTACCCTGTGACTCAGCAGTTTAATCAGGAAGATGTTCACATTCTTTCTTTTCATAATCTGTTACTTCTACCAGAGCATATGATTGTCTAAAAATTTCTTTTGCTTTGCTTGCAGCTCTACAATTTATGTTGGATTAAAATTATGGGCTGTTGTAATTAATACTTTTAACTATTAAATATTAGTTCGTTTTCTGACATAGTTGGACCTGTTTATGCAGCTGTGTCTGCAAAGGAGACAGAAAGGGTAGATGTGCTTCAAAAATAGGTTAGCTAAGTAATACCCTTGTTCCCCAAAGGGAATATTGCAGAATAAGTAAATGGGCTTCCTATGGAGGCCTAAAATGGGATGGTAACAGCTTGTAAAGGGTATCTTCACATCATATCCAAAAAGACTTCTTCCTTTATGGATACAGTTTGGGAAGAGGCTTATGCTCACAAAGGAAAGTTTTGATCAGTGTTGAGTGTGCTGCAAATGCCACTTCTGTTGCAAGAACAAAAAAGTTTTAATATAGAACGTGGGTGCTGTCAATTTTAAATTATAGTTCCTTGAGAAAAATGGGTAAGTTCCTGTTCCCAGAACAGGTCTCTGTCTCGTGGGTCCCAGGTGAACATGGGCAGATCTTATTTCAGGTGGGCTATGGTTATGCACACCCTCCTACAATAGTTACATGATCTGAATGTGAGTTTCCAAAACACAGACAAATACTTAATATGAATGTTTAATCTGTTGTCCGTGGACACTTTTTTCTTCCTCCTGCAAGTACTTTATTTTGGATCATTTAGAACAGGTGTCTGAACACAGGCACAGGAACCCTTGTGACTATGAAGTTATCTGGGTTGAAGAGATCTCAGGTAGTTTTTAGTTCAATCTCCTGTTCAAAGAAGGCTGAACTATGGGATTAAATGAAGTCACTCAGGGATTTATCCAGATGGTAAATATTTACACTGGGAATACTACTACGTTTCTGTTGGCAGGGTTTTGCTGTCATACTTGAGGAGTTACAAAGAATTACCAGTGAATTTGGAAATAATGAAAGTACAAATGCGCAGTGAGACTAAAATCCAAAGAGAACCAAATCTTGATTTTACAGAGATAGAGGAAATTTAAGAATACAAAAGGCAACTTCTGGGTCACAAAACCACATCTAATCCACTAACAGAAATCTGAACACTCAGAGAAGACAGATATGTCATCTGAACAACAGAGTAGAGACAGCACCTTAAATTTGTCAGTTTGGTGCCTGAGATATAGCTAGATGCTACTTTTCATGTATAAAATACCTTTCTTTGAATCAAGAGCCTGTTACCAGGTAATCCAAATAATGTTTTACTTGACCAAAATCACAATACATTTTAACCTCCCTTGAACTTTCCATTTATTACTCTTTACCTCCCTTCTTGGCAGTAACTATTTACCAAGTAAATTGTTTCACAGAAAGCAAGAAAGATATTTTCAGGTTGTTTTGTTGTACATAAATATATAACTTCAGGCAGGCACACATCTGTCTTGGAAAGCAAAATGTGAATGCAATGAGTATGTTTAAATAATTAATGAGAGGAAGCTTAAAGGATAGTGCAAAAGGCCTTGAAGATAATGTGGGATAGTCAGAGTTCTCTATTTTGATGTTCTTGCACAGTGCATCCTCTAGATATCATGTTGGCTGGCACATCTCTTACATCACTCTGGGCCACTGTTATCTGTTATTCAGATCCTACCATCACAATCCGGAACTGATCATATCAGTTGTTGCTGTGTTTCCCTGTCTTATCTTTCTTTTTATTTGTCTACAGTTGCTACCCTTTTTTTTTTTTTTTTTTGTCTACAGTTTTCATGTTCAGATACCTCACATATAAAAATACCATAATAAAATCTTAGTAGAGGAAATATAGCAAATGGAAAATGATGTACTCATTCTGAACACACTGCCAATCCCCTGTCTGTAGTAAGGGAAACAGATAGATGGTTCTGGTTTTGTGTTTTCAGTGAAATATAAAATTTTAGAAACTGAATTTCTGGATTTAGGTACAGTCAGTTGAATGATAAAACTTTTTGTGACTTCAAAGGATCAAAAGTTTTAGGAGCTTTCCATCACTCTCTCTGCTTTTTTCTTTTGCCATTACATCTCTGAGAGCACAGTTTTGGGTGTAGCTTTGCTCTCAGGTCCTCCAATTTCTTATTTGGCTTCCAGAAGGCAACAAGAGCAGAATGTCCATTATTATTATTTTTCCTAATCCAGGAGACTGGGTAGTTTGCAGAATCTATGATTTCTCTTTTGCACGCGTGAACATGTAAAAATCAGAAAGATAAATATTGTTAATGTTTGATAGTGTGAAAAATACTGCTGTAAACTTTATTTGGTATTATTTTTCTTTTTCCTTACCAACCCTGATTATCTTTTTAAATGTTGAATTAGTGCTGGGGATTTGAACATTGAAATGCTGTCCTCAGGGTTATGAACAGAAAAGTGTCAAAAGAAATCAAAGATTAATAAAAAGGACAGTGAAAAAATCTCTTCCACATAATATTCAATTAAATTTTTGAGGGTGACCGTGTTAAACCACCCCTGAACTGTCAATATTCCTTGCTGTCCACTTCAGAGATCCTGTCAGAAATATTGGTCTCACAGTTTATGTCCTTTTGATGGACAGGTCAGCTGTCAGCATTTTCAGAAAAAAATATCCACTTATTTGCATTATCAAAAATTTACATACTTCTTAAAAGACTGCATCAACTGCAGCTAAAGGATGCTTACATTCTGAGAAAATTTCCTCTTCGACCTTTCTTATTCTCCTCCATTTTAAAAATAAAATTTTATTAGAAGTTCTGGGGGTTCTGTTACTTGGTTACATTTGCTTTTTATGCAGCAGTGAATATAAGCAGCCATAAAGGTAATCTAGTTTGAAAAAATATTGTTTCTGCAATTGGTTATTGCTATACTAGTATATTATTGATTGCTGAAAGCTTGAGAAAGACATATTTATCTGCTTTACTAATTATGGTTATACTTGCTAGTGGTGATTTTTTGTCCTATTTGTGATAATTTGTAGTAAACTACAGGAATTTAGAGGCTAAAAGCCTCCTTGTTCTCATGCACTACCCAATCCTAAAAACCCATCATCACAATCTCTTCCCACCCATAGACCAGGTGACCCTTCAGATCATGACAAGAGTATACTCTGTATTTTTTAAACTATTAAGAACTTAATCCTTTTACTTTCCTCCTCCTAAATCCCTTCAGTTCTGCGCCTGAAAGAACCAAATTACCTATTCATTCTAGACTGCTAAGAAGTGAGACTGTGCAAGAATGTGCCTCTGCTTCCCAAAACTTGGTGACTTACAATCAAGAGAGACTAAAAAGTGCAGCAGGAATTCAGTTTGGTGACATTTTGACCCAAATCTACCAAGTGAGACCAAGGTCTAGAATGCTAGTTATATTAAACATTTCACAACTTGTTTTCTTTCCCCAATCTTCTTACCAAAGAGGACTACAAACAACTTCAGTAGAACTCAAAAACTGAATGGTTAAGAACTCCTCCATATTCTAACATATTAGCTTTAAATTATTAATTACCATCTTAATGACAAAATTAGCAAATAATTATTATTGAAAAGGAGTAGGGTGTACTTTGCTTTTGGTGATGGTAGCAGTGAGTTTTTTCTTAGGTGGCTTTTTTTTGAGAATAGAGAATGAAAATAGATTTGGACATCATGCTCTTGTAGGAAATTCTATTCAATATCCACCTGGCTGATCACAGCCAAGCATCACGGGTCACCCAACTGTGCATCCAAACCTTTTCTGACATAGTTCCGCTTCGTTGTGGGCGCTTCTGAGCTGCTTGTGAAGGAACACCTCCACTTCTGTACTGTACAAACTGGCAAAAGTCAACATGCCATTGATTTTCTTACTGCAGCAGCTGTAACAGGCAGAGTCTGCAACATGAGCAACCGAGCTGTTCCCGCTGTGGAACAGGCACCTGGGGATGGAAACCATGCAGTGAGCCCTGTGTAAGTCATCCTGCCTCGAAGTCACAGTCAATCCTCAGACACATGGACACAGTATAAAAATCTGGCTAAAGGACATAGTTCATAATTTGGGAGGCTTCTGACCAGTGGGTATTTCTAATTACAGGAAATTGGTTTTTTGGGGTTTTTTTTAATTTTTCATTATGGTTTGGTGGCATGAGTCAGTAATTTTGAAATGGTCATTTAACCTTATAAAAATGATTGGCCAAATTTTATGCACTGATATATTCCGGTACGCTCAGTGAGTATTCAGCATAAGCACACAGATTTATGTCCTCAAATAAACGAGCCAAGCAGGCACTGATAATCACAATAATGATGCCAATAATGCACACACCAGAGAACTCTAAATGCCCAGCTAGTGCTGAAACGATCTTGATTCATAACAGCATGCTTTGAGAAGTTTCATTCTTCTAGCAGCTGAGGCATTTTTCTACCAGTTAAATGCAAGAACATTCTAACAGATGTTGAATTCCTTCCAGTGAAGAGCAAACAGCCTTGAGCCAAACACCAGTGACACTACCAAGCGACTATACCAGCCCAGATCTGGGTGTTGTTGAGATCAGCTTGTGCCTTTGAACTCTGCTTCTTGGATGATATCAGTGCAGGCACCAGGGCATTTAATTTTGCAACAAGCTGCCATCAGCACGTCCTATTACACTGAATTCCTGTTGCCATCTTCCAGACTCTGCCAGCCTCCATTACTGACTGAGTCTGAGTCGTTGTTGGGTCATGTAAGCATCAAACTGTGCACAGCATCTTCTCCAGTTATGAATTGTATCTTGGGTTTCTACTGAGCATGTCAAAAGCTCTGGCTTATCATTTATTGATACCCTTGGACAAGCTTTCCAGCAGACTATCACTCCCGTCTCAGCTTGTCACTAAAAAAAAAAAAAAAGCAGCTTTTTAACAACTAATATTTTCTAACATAAGTAATACCTGCAAAATAGCAGAAAGAGTCAATAAAAGAACTTCCAAAATGGTAGAGTTTATTTTATTGCTGGTATTCTGCTGTTTGTAGCACCCAGGGCCTTAGGACAGCATTCATCAGTAATAAATTACAGTCAAGATTCGGATAGTGCTTGGGATTGATTATTTTAGAGGCTTTTCCCAGCCTCAACAACTCTATGGTTCTGTGATTTAATTCACATCTCATTAGTGGGAGCACTGAACTTTCATAGATGGAAGAGTCCTGGATTTTTTACCATTAACATAAATCTGTTAATCCAATTACCATTCACAACTCCTTTCATCAAAAGAATGATATTATGTACAGTTATGCAGGGAAGAAAGTTCTTGAATCTACACTGTGATTAAAGAACACATGTATACATATAACTTCATATTCAGGGAAGACCTTTGGTGTGGCAGATGAAGTCCGAATTCACAAATCTGCATATTATTCTGGATCTGGGCAAATAAATAAAATTTTTGAGCCTGCCACTCTTAACTTGTCCCTGTCCAAGAGAAAGGCAGACCATAAGAAGCTTGCTTGTGCTTTCCTTTTTAGGTTTTTTAACCCAAATCATCCCATAGTGTGACATATATTAAGCTATAGACTTGATATGAAGTTTTCTATCAACTACTTGCATACATGGCTAACAGGGAGCTTTGCCTGTAGAACCCAATTCCTGTCACCCTGCACGGTGTTCTACTATCTCTTTTCTGTCTTTGGTGTGAAGGAGATTGCTGTAAACTTCCTTTTCCTCATTTGGGAACCTAAATTTTTTCTTCACTGAGGCAGTATTAATGGAGGTGAGCTGTTAATAATGAAAGATAAACAGTCACACAACACATCCACTTAACTTGTTCGTGGTGCTCAAACACACACACACGTTTACTTGCAGTTATCCATTTGGAGGGCAGCGCAAGCGCAATCTCAGCAATCTCAGCCATGATTTGACAATAGCAATTGCCCTCTCAGAAGGGAGGTTATGCTGATTTGCCAGCAGCTACTTGTTCATCTTTTAGAAAATGTCCTGCAGCAGTCCTTGTTCCCACACTTGTCCATGAATCCCTGTAGCCTTCACCCACAACTGCCTCCCCTTTGGGTGCAGTCTGAGCTCCATAACCCAGCTTTGGCCCTGTACAGATTGAGCAGGCTCTTGGTGTGCTGATTTTGTCCATTCTTGCAGATTAAACAGGAGTCGTAGTCACAAGGACTGCCAGTCCTTGGGAAACTTCCAAAAACAAGCTTCCTGGCGTGTACATCTCTCCTGCTAGGTGCTTGCCAGTAGCTATTTCTACATCCCAAACTATTTATATACACAGAGACCACTTACAAAAATGCATACAGACAGTGACTTTCTGATATTACCACTTCAGAGGCAGAGTCATGTTCTACAGTATGAAATGTAAAAAAAAAAAAAATTGTTGAGTAAATCCAGCATCAGTATTTCTGTGTTTTAACATGAATACTTTTGTTTGTTTTCACCTCAGGCTTATCCCATCCCAAAAACACATCTCAAAAGAATGAGACAACAAGAGTTAATAAAATTCATGATAATTTTAAATTCCCTGTTGGTGGTTAATCCCTTAAAACATGTACAGAAACAAAATAACCTCCTGCGATGCGATAACCAAATGACATTCTCTGTTATACAAAGGACACTCAGCTGTTCTCTTTTAGTTGCTTCATCCTCATAAGATGATGTGATGCAGATCCATGCAGGTGTTTTGGGAAAAAATCCAAATTTTAAAGGAGATTCTGACCTTGGCTTAAAATAAGTCTAGAATTAGTAGATAGTATTTCATTAACTCTGAAACTCATGGCATTTCAGTGTAGACACTTTCCAAGAGGCTCATCATTAATTATACCTATGGAGTGCATTGTGTATTATCCCCTCTTGAACACAGGACTGCATAGCCTACACCACATTGTCATGCCTGCATTAAATAATATGGAGTTTCATACCTGTAAGTCCAAAATTATATTGTTCTCTGATTGTCTTGTTTTTCTGCCTGTTTTGGAAACACTCCCTGGTTCTGATGTGTTGGTAAGTGAAAAAAAAAGCCAGCAGTAAACTTATTTTCAACATGAAAAGATTTAAATAGGACAATTCCTTTGTTGTTTACTCCCAAGAATTGTTCAATCTAAGAAAAAGAAGAACATCTGCTGAATTAGTTTGCTGGGAGAAATACAGAGTTTCTGGACATGTCTTCATTTCTTTGAGCTCAGTAGTGTGCATTTTCAAGTTGAAAGACCTTTGTTTTTTTAAATAGTGTATGCTGAAAATATGAGACAGCAAGAAAATTAATATCTAAAACAAGAAAATTAAGAAAAGGTAATTTAACACTCTTAGTAACCACAGAATTCCCACACTGGCTTGAAAGAGATCATCTGGAATTTATGGTACCTCTATGGAGATTGTAAATAAAATAAATTTTAAATGTATTCTCCATCCCTATTTGAATCATTATAATCTGTACCGTGTTTTATAAGAATATTAAAATACTGAAAAGTCATGCAATGATTAAAACACCGAACCTGGGTTTCGAATCCACATGGTAAGTAAAAAATTTGGGTGGAGATTCCTGTTGTTACCTCATGGAATTCATTTGGAAGGAAATCTACCAAACAAATTAGAAAAACTCAAGTACTTACATTCAGAAGTGTGAAATTCGTCTTCTCCTAGTCCTATGTGACATATTCTCATTATGCATTTCTACTGCAACACTTTTCTATGTTTGTTAGAAAGAACTATTCAACATTGATTAGCTAGATAGAATCTGCAGATAAACAACCTGCCTCTGGGCTCAGACCTTTACCCAGAGCAAGAAACTTCCATCAACCTTTTTTACCTTATTCACCAGTAAATATTTAATGTAAAGATAACAACCTCATGAAATTTGCTTCTCTAATTTGACCATAAGGAGCTTAAGACATACTCAGACAAATGCAGATACTGAAAACCTCAGAGATATGTGTGATAAACTCCACTGTAACTTCCTAAATTTTTGGGGCAATTTGGATGGGCCACTTAGACAAGAGAGTTTTGTTGAGTTCCCAGCTCTTGATCCAGGGATTTGTGAACCTAAATGGCCTTAACACCACTATTCTTTCTATCAAAATCATGGTATATACAACACGAGGGGCCGTTGTGTGACTATGGAGGTAACAATTTAAATTAAATGCCACAGATAAGCAATTGACACATTCAAACATCTTTTTCGATGACATGGAAAGTGGAATTGAGTGCATCCTAAGCAATTTCATGGATGACACCATGCTGTGTGTGGTGCAGTTGACACACAGGAGGAAAGGAATTATCATCCAGAGGGACCTGGGCAGGCTGCAGAGGTGAGACTGTGAGAGCCTTGTGGAGATCAATGAGGCCAAGAGCAAGGTCCTGCACCTGGGTCAGAACAATTCCAAGCACTAATAGAGGCTGGGCAGAGAATGGATTGAGAGCAGCCCTGAGGAGGACTTGGGGTGTTGGTGAATGAGAATCTTGACATGACCTGGCAGTTTGCACCTGCAGCCCAGAAAGCCAAACATGTCATGGGCTGCACCAAACAGATGGGGAAACCTGATATGCTGGATAGCATTCCTACCCATGGCAGTGGGGGCAGAACTAGGTGATCTTTAAGGTCCTTCCCAACCCAAACCATTGTATGATTCTAATTGCTTGGGAGTAATAGTCAATAACTCATTAGAATTTAATGTTATAGGCACACAACAATTTTTGTAAGTATAGAAAAAAACCTGAATTTTTTAGCACCTGTTGTTTGGGGTTCTTTTCTCAGTCTACCTTCACCTGATAAGGATACTGGGGTTTTTTCGAGAGCATGCAAAAATTATTTCTACTGAATATAGACTAATGTGGAATTTAGACTAACCTAGGAATATGGTCTTAATACAGCAAGCTGCAAATTTATTTCCTTATACTAATATGTGCAACACAGATAATGTGCAATTTAAGGACAAAATGTGTTTGTTGAATAAGTCTTTCTGGACTGCTACATTTTAAGTATTTTAAAGGACTGTGAATAGAGCACAATTGAGTTACCCACTGAACATGTGTTTTGATGAACTGAAATTGTGCAGCAGTTCTAGATCAGTGGAAGAAATTCCAGAGGACTGGGACTGTTTGGAACACAGAACCAAAGCTTTCTTTCTGTTAGAGCCAGTTTAACAAAATAGATTAGATGAAGATCCAGAAATGAACTTAGAGGCAAAAAAGTATATGTTTGTGAATGATAGCTTTCTGTCTTAAAAGACAGCATAAAGCTGGTCCATTTGAAGTCACTTTGTCCCGAAAGTTCATTTTACATAGAGAAATCTTCACTGTTGACAGGTAACCCTTCCTATGTGCCTTTGAGATCCTTCAATTAGTACAAACTTGTCTCAATATCCGAAAGTAGTTACTTTTGTGTGTCCACACAGTTATAACCTTTAAATAACAAAATAACATGCAATGCTCAAGGATTAATCAAAGCTGTGTAAAATGGCCTGACCATTTTCACCCATGCAGGCACATTTGGGACCGATTAGAAATAAAACAAGCAGTAGTTAGAAATGGCTATGCCTCTCGTATCCAACATTAAATACAATTATTTTTTTTTAATATGCAGCTATTGAGAGAGCACCCAGTTTAGGGAGAATCTGAGTTCCCCTCTGTTTAGCAATTAGGAGCACCAGCAACCCTTCTTTCTGTGTTTGCATTTTTAGGAGATAATGCAGTTCATTTCTCCCAGGGAACACTTGTAGACATCTACTTTGAAGACTGATTTCAAAGTTCTGAACAGAGCTACCTCTTCTGAAGTCAAAATCCCTACAGGGTTACACATCATGTGCTTCCTATTCCAGCTCTTGCCCACTGTTTCCGATTTATGGCTCATTCTAAGGCTCCTAAAACTCTTCTCTAAAATGTGGGGAGCCTGCTTCTGGGTTTTATTTGGAATTCACATAAATGTTTAAATTAAATACAGGAAATGCAAAGCTCATTAGTAGATTTTTAATCTCTGTTTGGAGAAATCATATTAATTGGGCTATATTTGCATAAACATGACATTGATTATTCCAAAATCATACCATGAATATGAAAATATATCAAGTTTGATTGGATCCTACAGCAAAGAAAATGAAATAACAAATTCTAATCATTTTCAGCAGTTGAATTTGGAAACTCTTCCCCAGTTTCCAATTTAATCTAAATATTTGATCTCTTGCTTACTTTAGATAATCTCTAATTCATTTTCTGTTTATGTCTTCGTATTATATTTACTGTCAGAGTATCAGTTCCTTATCTCTTTGACAAAAGGTCATATTCTCCTAAGTCTCCTTTGTAGAGCAGGTCTCCTGGGGAAGTTTAATAATATAAGGCCTCTAAATGCTGAGGTGCTTGTGCTGTTTTATTAAGACTGATACACAGAATGGTTCATCTTTATTAAGGGCAGTTGGGAAATAATTGTTTCTCTAGATCTTTTTTTTCAGAAAGAAATTGTTTGTACGCAATAACATTATTCTTCTGTTGTTCAGAAAATCAAAACTTGTATTTTATCTTATTCTCTACCTTTTCTTGGCTTTTTCACCTTTTCCAATGAAGCGAACATAGCACTATGGTTAAACTTGCACAGAAAAGGATAGAAGTGACCAAAGACTAAAAAGTTATATTTGGTTTCCCAAATAAATACCCAGAGGTGAAGGTCAGAGTGAGGGAGAAGAAAAAAGGAAAAATAAAAGTTCCTAATTTCGTAGCTGATTCTATAAGAAAATTAGCGTGCAACAAAGCCTCTCTATAGCAACAATTAATTGAGCTGCTATCAAATGGACTCAAGGAACCCCCCCTTCTGATACCACTCTGTCTTGAATAAAAACCAATCATTTTAATTTAGAGCCTCTTTGAATGTTATGTCTTGTATGGTCCAGAGGCATCAGCTCATATTGAACAAGAAGCTACATATAGTGAAATGATGATATAGACAGAGAACAGATTTTAAATACTCCTTTTTCCAGAAGACTGACATATTTTTCAGCCCTGAAAGAATATCTTTCTTTTTATTTTCTCAGGTATAGAGAAGTTTGTAGCTGAGGGATTTATTCTAAAGCTTCTGTTTATGAAAATTTCATTCATAATGTTTCCTAATAAACTAATCAGTAGTACCACTTCATCATAATTAATAAGCAATAAGCATATTGTTTGAGGATGGTAAATGTTTAAGTTTTTGTTTTTCCTTCTCTCACTTGTTTTTCAGCAACCCAATGTATCTGCCTAGACATTAACTAGACAGAAGGCTTTTGGCTTTATTGTTATTACCAACTGCGTTCAGTTTTGACTAATCCATTAAAACACTTTAGATAATTGATGCACTTACCTGGAGCTGTGGAAGAGGCAAACATAATCCCCAACTGAATTTGACCCAGTAAAGTTATTACTCTGTTTTTCTGCACCTTCTTAAGCAGAAACAAAATTCTGGTGCTTAGAAGTAAGTACATTGAAAGTATCAAGGACCATCACTTCCCAAAGTTTCTTGATTCTTACTCTTATTATATATCTTGATTAAAATCTTTCTTTCTCTTTCTCTTCCCATACTTTCATTTGAATTCTGCCATCACATGAGCAAGAAAAATGGTGCTTTACTAACAGCCACTGGAGTTCTTCACTCACAGCATCTGAGGGATCATAAGTTCATGATTCTGTTATCTGCCATAGAGCTTGCGATTATGAGAAAATAATTTGGAATAAAAGCCATTAAAGGCACTGAATG
Organism: Edolisoma coerulescens; assembly: GCA_013397115.1. Taxonomy (NCBI): domain Eukaryota; kingdom Metazoa; phylum Chordata; class Aves; order Passeriformes; family Campephagidae; genus Edolisoma; species Edolisoma coerulescens. The sequence continues at coordinate 1,437,944 of VWZW01000395.1, read as the reverse complement.
CCCCAAATTACTGAGCAGAAGATCAGAACCTCTGAAAATCACATCACTACTCAGTTTGTACAGCAACTCCAGCAGTTTCTCAGATGCCTGTGAAGTATCTGTGAATTTCAAGAAAAGACTTGATGTGGAATTTAGTGGTGATTGACAAAAGGTTGGACACGCTCATATAGCACCTATGGTCTGTTGATATGATTATTCCAGCTTCCTTTTAGTGTCACACTCATGTCCATGAGGCAAGAGGCGGAAGAATAAGCCATGTCAATGATTGCTCCTCTTTGACCACTGGCAAAGGAATTGTCTGGATTTATAATAGTTTTATGAAGAGTTTTTGGGGGTTTGCACCCCAAGCTCATTGTGAATTTTCACCCAATTTACTTTAGAACAGTCTTGTTGGAATAAGCCAGTCAAAGAGATAATATCCCTGAGCAATTCAGAAAGTTGCAGTTTCCACTGGGAAATGTCTTACTAGCTTTGGTTTGGTGGAAATAAACATTATTGATGTTCTATAGGTAAGATTCTACGATTCTAAAATTCCCAACTACCACACGTTAATACAGCTGCAACATTAAATAGACCTACTGTGATTTGAACCACCTGAAAACCTGACCTTTATATTTTATGTCGGTATTCTCTGCAGATATCCTTTGAAAGTGAATCTACTTTAAAGTCTGAGTTTTTTGCTTAATATTCTGATGGATCGTGCTCTGGGGTTGAAAGAGAGAACTGATGTATGAGTCCTAGAGTGTCCCAAGAAGGAATACACACACAGGTTATGTATTATATAAACATGATGAATTAGAAATGCAAGAAGAAATAGTGCAACAAATCAGTAGTCATTTCCCACAGCTCTTTTCAACTGTAAAAGCATAATACAGACAATGAGGGAGGTACGGGATTTCACATTGAATAAAATTTTGAGGCAGACACAAATATTTGCTTTTAACAGAAGCAATATTTCAACCACACATTGACATAGCATGAAAAAACAAATCACTCTGGAGATCTGTGGAAAACACTCTAAAGTGATCTTGTCCTTTCATTGCACCAGGTGCTCTGTTCCGGCTTGGATATTGTCTTCATCCTCTCTCTTTTCTTCCTAAAGGAAGAACCGTGCAATTAAGATGGAGGGGAGGGGTTTTTTTCTGGAATTTGCGTTCTAGAGACATGCTTTGTAGCAGTAGAAGATGAAGAAACATTTTTTGATTACATGAATCAACACTAATAAAATGTTTGGAGGTTTGGATATCTGAAAGCATTTATGCGACTTCCTCTTCAGTCACCCTTCTGAGGATCCCTGTTTATCAATGGCAAAATGCTCTTTTTTAAGAAAGAAAGAACTCATAAGAACGTGAAAACTTCAAATATATTCCGTATAGTGATTTTTTTCCTACTTTCAGATACCCTTTCTGATTGTTTTATGCTACCATTAGAGTGGAGAAAGTGGAATTATATTAAACATCAGATTTAATTCTAATTTAATCTATTTCCTTTTTTGATGATTCACACAATTTTGCTTATATAAAAAGAAAAAATTGAGAGTAGGGGCTAGGAAAAGACAGGAGAGTTGAGTTTTGTTTGGTTCTTTGATTTTTTGTTTCTCATTCTGATAAAGAAATATGCAAGACTTCACAGAAAGGCAAAAAAGAAAATGATTTGTCATAAGGGCTCCCAGCCCATCTGCAAGGAAAGCAATTTCTGCTGCTCTAGGTTTACTTGTAAAATAGTCTGCATAACATTAATCATAACCATCCGATTCTCATCCCTCAGTTTCTTGGGGTCAGGAATATTCATCTCATATAACAAGAACAAATAGCTTCTCATCCATGTTTTGGTCAAAGGGACTCAGGTATTTTTATCTATGAACTGTCAGTCTTTGCATCTCTTATCATATTGTTTTCTTTCAGTGCAAAGACATTGCTAGGAGCTTAAAAGTGGCTCAAATTCTCTTCAGCTTCAGTTTTGGAATAATGTAGTCAGTGCTGATATGAGTTGTTGAAAATTAATACCTTGTTATCCAAAATTTTTCTTATTAAGCTTAATATTAGCTTAAAGATAAAAATATGTACATAAGACAATAGAGAAAAAACCAGCTAAAGCCATTTTGATACAGTTACGTTGCTTAAAAGTATGTGACTGAAAAAATAAAATTAGGAATGAGGTGAAAAAACCCTGAAGTTCAACCTTCACCACAACTTATGTGAGAATTAAGTACCGTGCCTAAGCAGGGACACAGCATTCACCTAAAAAAGGCTTCAGATGAAGAGGCCTGGAAAATAACCAACTAGTTTGGGATGGCTTCTGATCTTACTGACATCCATTTACATGCAATATCTGGTCAGAGCGATTACACTTATTCCAATAAAATTTAAGGCAGAATTTGTCTTGTCCTACCCCTTGCACAGCTCTGATTTCAGCTCAGATCAGCATCCAGCGCATAAGCACCTACCTGGTTGCTGCTCCTCTCCAATGTTTGTCTGTGGAGTTGCCCCTTCACCTTTCTGATGCAAATCCCACAAGGCAGAGCTCCCTTTCACGGGCCAGCCTTCCCTGTCATCACCTGTAATACCTATGCTGCCACAAAAGCCTCTTTTCATCCCCAAAATTATCTGAACTCAGATTTCATGCTTTATTCCCACAACTGGAACTGCTCTGTTTTGATCACAGCCAAGTCACATAAACCACTCAAAGTCAGGAGAAGCAACACATCTGTTCCTTCTCTTCTGTGGCATTACTCCAGGATTTTAACCACCTGGTACCAAAAATTATGGTTTTGCCACTCTCAGGGATATTGCACTCTATTTCAGACATAGTGTTGAGGCAACTGCATTGTTTGATCCCAGCTGCGTGGCTGTGGCAGTACAGAGACAGCACAGCTGTAAACAGACACCAAAAATGAGCAGGGACATGGGGAGCCCAAGCAGAAATTTGTGCCATTAACGTGTCAAGAACAGTCTCTACAGAAACCTGCACCATAATTGTAATGACAATACATTGCACAATTCTTCTTTTTGGTTATGCATGCAAGTGGAAAATTGTTAAAGAAGAATGAAAATGCTTCTCTTGCCAGTTATACTTCCTTGGAAGAAAAATAAACAAATTGCAGACACATGCTTGATGCCAAAAAATCTTCAGGTATTTACTTTGGAAAATGTTATAATGGAAGTTTACGGCTGCAATTCAGTTTAGCTGCTGATGGAAGAAACAAAAAGGAGTAAAAAAAGAGGTACTTTAAGCTCCCATTTTTATTCAGGTAGGAAATTTAATCTTGAACAAGCTTGAGAGGGTTCTATAAATTATTTTAGACACAAAGACTACTGAAAAGCAAGGGAAGAATATAAAGAAGGACTCCTGTTTATCCAAGATGTAAAAGGAGCCATAAAAACTCCAAATAGAAAAATAATTTAATAAAAAATAAGGAAGAACAGGCAGAGCTCTAGTGGGAACACCCTGCCATCCTGGTGCCAGCTGCAGGCTGTGAGTCTGTGGCCAGGAAGGGAAACTCCTCTGCTCTATGGCAGAGCTCTGGGAAGAAGTGAATAGGTTGAGGAATACCATAAAATCATAGAATCAGAGAATGATTGAGGTTGGAAAAGGCAAAAAAAAGCAGGCAGTCTGCACGGAGAAGGAATTGTAGGTGATGTGGTAGTTGGAGCCTGTCTTGGGCACAGCAATCATGAAAGGATGGAGATGTTGAATCTTGGAGAAGTGAGGAGGGGGCTCAGCAGAACTGCTGCCTTGGTCTTTTGGAGCGCAGTCCTTGGGCTGTTTGGTCACAGTGAAGAGATCCAGCAAAACCATGCTGAAAAGAAGGAAGGGGTATCAACAACATTTTGACATCCCCAGTGTTAGGAAGAGAAGCCACAGAAACTAGAATTTGAGGCATTATAAAACACCTGAGATGTTATCACTGGGAACCTCCACTCATTCCTCATCTTGGCTGTCATATCCCAGTTACAGGTTTCAGGATCTTCTCTGCTTGAAACACTTTACCTGGACATATCTGTATCTACTGGTGAACCAACAGGTGTGTGCCATCTGTCACATGTCTGTAAAGGCTTCTGATACAAAAAATAGAAGACAAAACCAAGAAGAAATATGTTTACGTTTTATTATTTGCCTTCCTTTCATAATTAGTATGGGAACCTAGAAATCTTGACATGTAATTTCATTTTTAATCTGTATTTGCAGAAGCTGAGTTCATACTCTGAAAATTCACAGCATGGATGATACTGTGATATGAAGAGTAAACTACAAACAAGAAATCCTTCAGCAAAAGGGAGGTGTTTTTTATGTCCTTATATAATTTTATTTCTACTACACAAGAAAAACTACTTATAAATATGGGAAAATAATCAGATATGCTAGCAAAAGATATTAAGGAAAACTCTTTAAGAAGCATGCTAACAGAATTGAAATAAATTCAAAATTTGTGTCATGAAGAATTGACAGTTTGATGTTGCAGCCTCAAATAAAAAGTGTTAAATCTTTAAAATTACCAGCAAAAGTAAATTTCCAGGAGATTTGGCTTTAGATAAAAATTCCATCTGAATGTTTATATATTACTAAGAACTTTTAACATGTCATTTAAAATGTTATAGCAAATTCATATTTATTTTTTATTGGCTCATTATACCAGCTGTATTCCAGGAAGGACAACTTGCCTGTGTTAGAAATGCTTTATTTATGAAATCACAATGTGTGGATGCAACTTTGTACTAATAGAAACATCATTTCTTCTCTACACCAGAATATTTTGCATACTGTTAATAAGAGAGTTTGTCACTCCAAACAGGGTTTGCTATTCAGGGCCAGGACCCAGAACACCCTAAAACACCAGTAGGATTTGAGTGATGCACGATGGAATTTCTCACCCCCTGCTGATCAATGACCAGTCCATCCCTGAGCAGGGGCTGCCACCCCTGTGGCCAACTCACCCCCATGTCTTTGGTCAGCATGAGGCCGGATGGGAGGGAATATCCCTTTGGTCACTGGGGTCAGCTGTCCTTGCTGTGTCCCCTCTCAGCTTCTGGTGCATCCCCAAACTCCTTGCTGTCAGGGCAGCATGAGAAGCTGAAAAAGTCCTTGACTGAGTGTGAGCACTGCTCAGCAACAACCAAAACATCAGAGTATTCTCAACATTATTCTTTTCCTAAATCCTAAATCCAAAATACAGCACTTTTCCAGCTACTAGGAAGAAAATTAACTCTATTCCAGCCAAAACCAAGACACAATATTACCTGAGTCTCTGACTTCTCACTTAACAAGCCTTATATTTGAATTTTTATTTATTTACTTTTTAATCTGAACTGAGGTTTAGCTGGAAGATTTTGAGATATTATTGTGTAGTGACATAATTTATGTCCTAAGTGATTATGTTCTAATCAGACCTGAGATTCCAATTTCCTTTAATTCCTGTCAATGTCAAGAACCATAGTGACCTGAAAAGAACAGAAGATAAGTTATGTCATTTGGTAGTAACAAATAGATTTCCTCAATAAGCCAAATGTCAAAATGAAATAGAATAGACTGGTTAAAATAGTATCATGATGCAGGAGCCAGTTATGCATAGAGAAAACAATATAAAAACTTGAAATGAAAATGCAAATTTTAACTACTAAAATCTTGAAGAGTAATTTTAAGTAAATACAAAACCACTCAAACAAAATCATTAAAGCTTTTATTTCATCCTTTTCAAAAAAATCTTATTAAATAAATAAAAAGAAATGCATTCCAGTTCCAGGTAGAAATTGAGACAGACAATCTAAAGCAAAATAAATCAAACAACTTCCCTTAAAATACTTTAAAAGTATTATGTCCCTAATAATTCAAAGGATAACATCAGAAATCAGTTCATTAACTCCCACCAGACAAATCTTTCCTCAGAACTGTTCTGTTACGATGGGGATTCATTGCTCAACTCTTCATTCACTACTAATTTTTTGAAATTTCATTAGCCATCACTGTAAAAATCATTCTTTCCTCTGTCATAAAAATCAAGGAGTTGGGGACTGGAAATGTCTGCCTGAAGCACTGAGGCCAGTGCAGCGTTCCATGAAGTCTCAGTGTATAATGGCATTTTGGAAAAAGAATTTCCTTGTCTCTGCAATCCTTCCTGAAAGGCTGTTCCCAAGTGTGGCAGCCCTGCGATTTAGGCATTTTGTTCTGATTTCCAAACACATTGTTTCCATTTCCCATTGTGCCAAGGCTGTGTTTCATCCACAGCTCTGTCTTCTCTGCCTTCTCATGCACTCCCACACATCCTCCTCTCTAACCTGTATTTATAGATGGCAATCACATCCCTTCTTAGCTTTTGTTATACAAGGGTAATCAAGCCAAAATATTCTCGTTTACTCATGGAATACAGGCTCTTCATTCACTTGATTACCCAAGGAATATTTTTCCCTGCATTTCAATTAGTATTTATTAAACATGTTGAAAAGAATTTGCACACATTTTCCAGAAGTATCGTGTCTGAGATTTCACCCTGACATAAATAATTTTTACTTCCTCAGTAAATATTTGTGATGCTGCGTTACCCTTGCATTGCTCATGACTGTTACCAGATGTGTCACCCTGCAGCCCTACCTGTAATACAACATTGCCATCCCCACAGGTGTTGAGTAGATTAATTTGTATTCAAACCCCCTAAATTCTGCCAGTGACACCTGTCAGGAAGCAATTGATCAGCTGGGTCTTCTTGTTTCTTCACTTATCATTCCTTATCATTCCTCTCTCCTGGAAGGAAAGAGGAGAACACTGTTTGGACTCTTGATCCCCTAACCTCCAGGGGCCCTGAAGACTCTCTTAAGTGCCCTGGGACTTCTATTGCAACTTCATTTCTGTTTACGTAGAAAGCAATAATGGATATTAATCCAAGGGCCATGCCAGGGAGGAGGTTTTGTCAAGAACTGGATTCAGGTGGTATATTGGGCCTTCTGTTCTCCTCAGAAGGGAGGAGGCTGTCTCCTTAGACAATGATTCATCTTTATTTCTTTATGGAAGTTTTTTGGATGCAGGGCACAGGCCCTTGGGGTCACGTCCAAGCTGTAAGAACCATCTCCCTCGTCTTTGTTTGATCCTACTTGCAGAGTCTTGTCCTTGCTATAGCAGGGCATCTGGAAAGCTGGAGATAGATGTGCCTGCTGCACAAGGCAGGAACTTGTCACAATCACCCCCTATCCCTTAATTCCTCAACCTACTCACCTCCTCCCGAGCTCTGTCACAGAGCAGAGGAGCTCCCCTCCCTGGGGTCAATCCCACAGCTGTTCTCACTGCTGCAGCCATGCTGCCATAGGAGCAGGGCCCAGCCTGCAGCTGGAACTGGGATGGCAGCGTGTTCCCACCAGGGCTCTGTCTGGGCAGACCCCTGAGTCGTGGTGGGTGTAGAGACGAGAGAGTTCTGCTATTATTCTCCAAAGGTGGGAATATTCTTCACGAACCTTAGTAGAGGTGACTTCATCTGAAATGAAACAGGTTTTCCCTAGGAAAAAAACGAATATTCAGGATAGAACTCATCCTGTCTATTTCAATGTCTGCTTTAGGATGAGACAAAGGCATTGCAGAAATGCATTTTCCTTTCTTTTGAATGTAAAAATGTAGCCAAGGTAACTAATCAGTCAGGTGATATATCCCAGGTGTATTGTTGAAACTCTGTATCATTGAATCACTGGATAGCACAATACTTTTAGTTCTTGAGGTCCCCCAGTTCTCTACAGTGAAATCCTCATTTTTTCAGTGCTCAAAATGCCCTAATCTTTGTGACACTAAAGGCCTTTCTCCTGCAATTTTGAACCCTGTCTTTCCCTTGCAACTCTTGAATCCTTTCCTTAGTAATTAGGGCAGTTTTTCAGTGGCTCTTGGGCAGTGTATTTCCTTGTGGTTTCATTGCTGATGTCACACTGCTGTATTCATTGCCTCACACCTGCAAACCCAGATACCCCTGCAGTGGTGGGTTCTCATGGGGCATGGCTGCCATAGCAGGAGACACCTGCACCATGATGATTAGGCACATCCATTCAGCACTAACAGCATCATAAACTGGAACAAGTTACATCAGCAAAGACGTCTTGATTGTTAACATTTGATGCACTGGAGAGAACATTGAGAGGAGGATGCTCCTCTAAATACAGCACTGCTACTGTCTGCAGCCAACCTCCGGGCTTCCCTTCCCTTCCCTTCCCTTCCCTTCCCTCTCTTTTGCTTTCCCCCAAAGGTAATGTTAGAGAATGTCTGTGTCATCAGCCTTGTACCCTGTGGGTAGAGTTTTGTGCACCACTCACTATAGTAAGTGTATTTTTTTTAATCTCAGTTACAGTTTATCATGAAATTATTTTATCATGAATGTCAATGGAAAAATTATTGCAAAAATCAGTAATTCTCATGAGCTCCTCTTGAGATCAATTCCTCAAAGTCTTAGATTCTGCAGGAAAACTAAAACTAAAAAAGAAAAAAAGATAATAAGTTAAAATTCTTACTACAAAAGTGTATAATGTAATTGGATAAACCAGGAGACAATGATGAAAGATACAGAAACATGGAAAACAACATAATTTTCCAAGTATAACAAAGCAGTCAAAGAAGATATTTCCTTTTTCCTTCGTCCTGTTATAGTGTTTTCCCTTGTCTTAAAAAATGAAGCAAGCAAGTAATGAATAAACCAAACCTACTTTCTGAAGTATTTAATAAGTTGCAGGTTGTGCAGAACTAAATGTCACATCTTATTCAGTATTATTAGTCCAAGAATTTCTCTATTTCTAAGCTATGTTCACTGCTGGCTATTTTAACACATTAAGAAATAGCTGGCCATTCTTGTTTGATGAAAAAGTATTTTAGTCTTAAATTATTACTTCTAATGTGAGCAGAGATATTTCTGTCTAGTTAAATAAATTAGGATCGACAATGAAAGTGTCTTCCATATAATTAGATTTGATTAATCAAATTTGAAAAACGTGAACTCTCTTTGCTTTGTATTTGATAACATGCCTTTGCTTCTAAGATGGTCACATCTTTTGGTCCTTTATTGTGAAAAATGACCAAAAAAATTGATACTGGGTGCTCAAAACCTGAGTCCAGAATCAAACTCAGGAGGAGCAGATTAAAAATTTATTGATATTTTAGAAATCTTATTAATATGTCTGAACTACCCTTGGTTTCTTTTTCTGGCACTCAGAACGCACTGCATATTTGTAAATCAGTAATTTCTCATCCTTAATAAGAGCACTAGTCCATGTTTGAAAATTCCATTTTTGTCACTCTAAACCTTTGCCTGGAAAATACAGAATATTAGAATTAAAGCCATATTTACAGAAAATTTTCCTGTTTGCAGTTTTTCCCTTTCCCTTTCTCCTTCCTTTTCCATACTCATGCTACTATATTGATCTTTACACTTGGATAAATTCATAACACTGCTTTATGCTCCCTGTGGCCATGTCTAAGTTGAAGCCACCAAGTTCTGGACTCCTGGATCTGAACACATCTCCTGACTGTCTCATGCATATCAAAGTGAAAACTCTGTGTCTACCATCTTCATGGTAAAGGAATCTCAGTTTGCAGAGAATCTGTAGCAAGTTCTATCAGACTCCCAGACTTGAAAAATGGATTCTTAAATGCAGTCGAATGTAAAGGTGAATTTGAAGAAAGTACCAGGAGTAACCACTGAGTATTTCCAGAACTTCTGTTTGTCACCTGTGCAAAGTCAAAATCAGCATTTAATCCTCCAACCCTCAAGATGCATCCAGTCAATACAGTGTTGTAACTGAACATATTTTATATGTGTGGGTGACTATTTATCAGCTAGGGAACTAGAGATCATCACAAGAGTTTCTAGACGACTGAGAAATCACATGAGCTTCAAATTTTAAAGGAATTTTCACTATTTTCGTTCATTAGGTGACACTTTGTGCTAATGGTTAATCACTATCTGTACTTCTCACTAAAACTGTTAGTCCTTTACACTTAATCTGCTAATTAGCTCTGACTGTGTATTACCATGGAAGTGATGCTGTGTTGTGCTGATGGCCGCAGCCCTTGATGGCTCACGGTCTCCTGGGTGCAGGATGGAGAGCTCTTTGGTGAATTAAGTCAAAACACAAGCAGACATCTTCCCAAATTTCCTTTGCTTTTTCATGTGGTTTTATAATGCTCTTCCCCCTCCCAGTATGGGTGGATGGGGGATCTCATCTGCTCTCAAGGCTCCCTTTCTTATTTTGGGTTTTACAAGTCATGATTTTGTTTAATGGGCGGGGTGTCCTTCCTCTTTGCTGTCTCTTGTGCTTATTTCTTCGTCCTTGTCTTGCAAATTCTGATCCTTCTGTGATACCTGTTTTCATGGTTCCCCATGTCTCAATTTTTAAGGCTCTTTATAGGCACCTTTAACTTGTGTTTACCCAGCAAACAGATGGGATCTTCCTCCTCCAGCATACTCCTATTGAAAAAACTTGTAATTCAGTGGAGAGATTTTGTTATTTTTCCTCATACTTTCCCTTTTGCTTACAGAAGCTACCATAAGACTAGAAATTTTGGGATAACTTTGTCCTGAAAACCAGTTATTCTGGAATGGCTACAAAAAATATTGAGTTATGTGAATGGAGAAGCTGCAGGACTGCTGCTTCTAAAGAGGATCCACTTTTTAAACGGATATCCTTTTTTGTTTGTTTTCTTTTTTTGTCTCCATCACTGGTCCCTAAGTTTCAGTTCAAAAAGCTCTTACCCTTGAGAATGCTGCCTTGCCATTATAGTCTGTGCAACAAAGTGTTAGTCCAAGATTTTTGATAATATCCCAGCAAAAATAGTGTCTGAAAATAATAGATTTATACATGATAAAAGTTAGAATAGAATAGAAGTAGGAATAGAAATGGAAATAGAAATGATAGAAATAGAAATAGATCAGAGTGTCTTATAAGTGCCATATCATCTCTATTGACTAGGAAAACAAAATTAAAGAATTTTAGGTATAAATTAGTTTTTGCTCATCACTTAAGAATGAGTCAATATGCCAGGGAGGTGCTGTTACAGCCCTTCCAGCAGCCTAGTGAAATTTGTGAACAGATGGTTTTACCTGCCACTGTCCTCAGAAGTGCAAGTTCTTTTTCTCAGGTAAACTGGGAAGGCACAGCAATGTGAAAGTGTGAAATCTAGTGTTATTTACTATTTTATAAAATAAATTTTTTATTGATAGTCTATTTTCTGGTGTGTGCAGAAGAAGATAATGACAAAAAGAAAAAAAAACCCAGGAAACTAGTAGAGGGTGCAGTGAAAGCTTGCTTTCAGCTCAGCCAAGCTTATTGAATTTTATGAATGAAGCCTCCACAGTTTTTCTGTCTTTCTTTCGGTTTCTGTGCCTGCAGCAGGGTTAGCAGGTGGGATGTCCTGAAAGGATGCTGAGACCAGGGGCTGTTCTGAATTCCTCTTTTTCTTTATCTTTTTGTTTGTGCTTGTCTTTTACTTCCTACATGAGTAGTATGTGTTCAAGACGTGAATGAGGCTACTATTACTCTTAAAATTAGGTATAATAGTGTTGGCAAGAACACAAACTGCCATTACAAATCTGTCTTACTCTATCCTGGATTCATTTTATCTAAAACTTAATTTATACTTTATTTGGTGATTTTTTTTTAATTAAAAACTAGTGTATATATAACAGAATATTAGGATTTTAGTATATGCTTTGCACTGCAACAGATGGAGATGAACTTTATTTAAAAGTCTGTTAAAGTTTTATAATATTTATTTATTAGCATCACCTCCAAAATCCTGTTAGGAAAGATTTAAATCTGGGAGGTGGATACTGTAAAAGCAGCAGTAGCACTCAGGCTGTATCATTGTAATCTGAAAGACATTAGGTAAACATTAAATACCAGGAAAAAATTCTTTACTGTGAGAGTGGGGGGCACTGGAAGAAGTTGCCCAGAGAAGCTGTGGGTTTCCCATCCTTGGACAGATTGGCCAGATTGGATGGAGCTCAGAGCTACCTGGTCTAGTGGATGGTGTCCCTGGGAGGATGATTGGGTCTGGAGGATCTTGAAGGTCCCTTCCAATCCAAACCATTCTATGTTTCCATGGTTCTGTGATTATGCACTTGCCAGAGTTATTCCACAATTCTGTCCCCTGGTGTAATCCCGCATCCCAGCTACAACTGGTGCTGTTCCTTCTCACTGATTCTCCATTCATTATACTCTGTTCCTTGGCATTTCAGATATCCAGCATGTCCTGGCTCAAGGCTGAACATAAGAAATCATTGTGTAAATAATTGTTCTTATTTTAAGGAAACCAGTGACTTTGCCACAGAAAAAATGTAGCCCTTGTAGATCAAATGGTGCATGAAGGAAAGGAACTGCTGATAAAGCTGCTTAAAATAGGAGAAAACTCTGATAAAACAGCAGCTGTAGCATTTTTGAGATCTACCACTTTATATAGGCCATATTTTTTTTCCAAACTGCCTTTCTCTGAAGTCTCTTTTTTCAGATTCTGCTCAGTATGACTTTTCCTCTGAGTAAAGCTCTCAGCACTTCTCAAAGCCATTTGATAGGGTCAGACTTTCAGACACGTCCACAGTGATCTCCCTTAGGAGTTGGATGGCACAAATCCAAGATTTTGGAAAGAGAATGAACTAATCTGATCTGACCTCTACCAGAGCACAGGACAGGAAAAAGGATGGTGGTGGTGATATTCGTAGCTAAAAATTAATCAGTGCCTGGGAATGTTCCCAACCAGTGGATCTTAACTCTTAATATTGTAACCAGAACTGTCCCTCAAGTGATTTTGTCCTGTGATAACTAACATATTCCAAAAAATTCCTCAGAGCTGCTAAAATTCATCCTGGTTTTCAGTCTCCTAATTTTGATCTGGTTAAGTAATTCTTTACAAAAGCCACCTCCCACCGCAATGAGGTGTATACTTCAGTGCTTATTTTTTTTTTTTTAAGTTTTGTATCTTCTTTTTCTAATCTGAATCATGTCTGACATGAAATTCCTTTTCTTTGTATGAAAAAGTGTAAATTTTAACAGTCAATAAGATAAAGAAATAATTAAAATGGAGACCTCAAATATCAATATTCTAGCATTTGTAATTCTTCAGCTTGAGAAGGGAGTCACCAAGGGGTTCTTGGAAGCTTGACCATTTAACTTTAAAAATTAGTTTGGATGAAACACTATAATTTGCACTGCTGGTAAAAGCCTTCCATTTTCAGGGAGAGCATAATAAACAGTCTCTCAGATCTGTATTACAAGGATATTATTCTCCCACGTAGAGTTATTTGTTCCAGCATAGGTTTTCAAAAACATTGCTACTTAATGTAATGTCTTCAAGAGGAGTTAAAATAATATCAGCTCTAGGTGTTTGCTTTTTTTTTTCCCCTCAGCTATTTTCAAAGCTTTACTTTGTCACCTATTAGCTCTTGGAAGCAAATCTTGAACAGCCCAAAGTTGTACAAAGTCTAGAAATAACACAAAATGAATTATTAGCAAACAGAGCCAAGTTTTGACCTCTCAAATCACTTAGCCAAGGGAGTTGCCAGAACTTTGATTTTTCTGTCATTTGACTTCTGTACTAGATCTGTATCACGTCTTGTTTCTTTGAGCAAGCTGATCAGTCAAGTGGGTAACTGCAGGTGGAATAGATGCCTTCATTCAAGCATGAATGTCATGCCTGGGAAAAAAAACAGAAAGGGTAGTGAAAATTTAAAAGGACTCCTTTGAAAATTGTGTTTGTTACACAAGAAAATTTTCTGTGAATATTCAGCAAAATTCTTACACCCACCTTCATAACAACACCTGCATATAGGTAAATAATATATACAGATAGGAAGAGCAAGGTAAAGGGAGCTGTATGCATGCTTGGATCCTATCTCATTGCAATGTAAGTGGTGGTTTCGTGATACACTAAATGTAAATGTGATGTAAAATTTAATATCAGGGAATAATGAGCTTAAGTCCTCTGATTTTAGTTGGGGTAAAAGTTGGCATCTCAAGCTAAATCAGTTTTCATCAGTTACGTTGGTATTACTATCTTAAGAAAAATAAGATCTTTAATGACTGAGAGAGCTACAGAGAGACCAAATTTATCTACAAAAGACAACACTAAACTATGAAGAATTTTGCATTCAGCTGCAGAAAAGTGGAGGGGTTTTTGTTAGATAAATGGCATAGTATAATTTTCCAGTTCCTTTCAGCCTTTTTTTTTTTTCCATAGCTTGTACTTGACCTGCATTTCTGAAAAAGATGCATTTTACTGAGAAGAGCACTGTCGGAGCCCGAGGTGATGCGACTCAAGACTGACTGCAGACCATGTAACAATGAAGCTTTACCATGCAAGTGCATTTAGGCTAAATACAGATCTATTGTGTTTTAAACCCATGAATATGATCATAATTAGCACTAACCATGAGCTTTACTCTGAGAAAAACTCAACAATCAGCATCAGTTGAAATCACTTCACCAACAGGAAGATTAATTAGAATAACGAGTCTGATGACAGAGATCACAATTAAGAAGATTCAATTCTAAGAAAAAATAAAGACAGTCAAATAATGGTATTATTGTTTTATCAAAATAACTCAGAGGAGTACAAACAATTTATTTTGATTAGATTAAAAAAAAAAAAGATTTTCCTACATAGCTACGTTTAGCTGATACTTCTAAGATTTTTATCTAATTCCATATTACATCTAAAGGTATTTTTCTGCATGCAATTGAATCTGCTTGAAAGTCTAGAAAAATCTGAGGAGGGTGTAAAAAAGCAGGAATTAAAAATAATATTAAGAAATAATTATATAAAATTGTGATTTTGTATATTGTTATAAAACTTGATGCCAGTGTTCAGTTGTAATTGTCTAGCCCTCCTACCTAATGGTGACTTTCTGTTATTTTTGCTGAAGATTTTCTCCTCACATACACAAATTACAAATGCGTTTAAGCTTCTGCATCAGTATTAGACTCTACACATATATATACACATAATTTATACAAGCACCTGAAAATACATTAAAAAATGTCCAATATGACTATGTCATAGAAACCAGGTTGAAGATATTAAAAAAAAAAAAAAAAAAGAAAAAGTGCAATATTCTTAGTTAGTTAGCAGGATCAAAATGCAAAAGATTCATGGAAGCAAGTTTTCTTGCCCCAGGAAATATTTACAATTTCAAAACAACTTCTTCCAAAACCACCATAAAAGCTTTCAGATACATGCCCATACTAAAAAAATGTTTTAACCAATGACTTGGGGTAACCAAAACATTTCCATACTTTTTCTGTGTTTTTACTGTAATTAATTTTTAGCTTGCATTCCAGATTGCCATTGCACAAAAAAAAAGGCCAATATTTTAGAAGCTTGAAAAAAGTTGTCATTAACAAAAGCAGCATAATTTAATGGTTTAGACAAACTGGCAATGGCAGAAAAAAAAAAAAAAAGTCTTCATCATATTCTCCATCCCCTTCACTGAGGTGTTTCCTAGCTATTGTAATACTTGGCACAGTGATATCTCAGTCCTTGATGGGATGTACTGGGGTCCCAGAACGTCCCAATTAGTCACAATGCATCACAATTAGTGACACTGAAGGCTTCCTGTAAATGCTTTTTTTCTGTACAATTGCTCAGCCATTAAGATATATTTAATATTACTTATTTTCTTAGTTTAGAACTGTCTGGTGTAACTTTTGAATTAATTTTTGTATCTTGTAGTCTAGTGGAAGCTCTAGCAGAGATTACTCATTATTCAGAGAGGTGTGATGTGCCCAATACTACACAATCAAGCCCTTGTGTCAAACTGTAAAATATCTCACAGTTCATTGATCCCATCAATCAAAATGTGAGGCTTGTGAAAAAAAAAACCAAACAAAACATCAGAAAATGGCAGAAATCCATGTGATGGATAACAATAATGGTCAGGGTGGTCTAGCAGGCATGGATGATGCCAGACTGGCTTGAAGTGGAAGACAGATGTGTGTGGACATTTATAAAATGATTTCATGAAGATAATTTACGATAAATCCTCACAACAGAGATTTGCTAAGATAGCCAAGTGCCAAGTCTTGAAACACAGAAGGGTTAAAATAATGTTCCTGAATGAAATGTGAGTGAAGTGGACAAATAAATCAGAAAGAATACTGTTCTTCTGTTGATTTGGGTTGGGTTTTTTTGTTGTTGTTGTTTTTGGAGGGTTTCTTTCTTTCTTTCTTGGAAGTTTGAAGCTGATCATAAAGTACACCAATGTCTAAATAAAAGCATCAGAATGCTAATAATTCTATGCTGATTGAACTGCCTGTCACTGAATTTGGCATTGCTGGAAAAGTCAGTGTGCTTAATTGTCAGATTTATGCCATCTGAAATGGCAAAACTAATAGGAGTAAAAGCTAGGAAATAAACAAACTTGTTGATATTTTATACTCTTATTTCCCTTGTAGTCTCTGATTTAAAGACCAATAGCTCTCAATCACACAAGCCACACAACTCTGTAGGGCAAAATCGAAACTGGGGGAGATTAATCCCTAATAAACATTTGTTAGATGTATTCAAAAAGCTCCTGTTCTGTAAGACATAGACTTTAATTTACATTGATCTTACAAATAATGGTTTCTCACTTTTTTTTTATTCTGTTAATAGATGGAAAAACTCAGCTGGGCCAAAACAAAGGGCCCGTGTCTATATTTTTGTATGTTAGTGTGCTTGTATCTAAATGAATATATGAATATATATCTACCTAGATATACAAAATGATTGGTAGATTGAAATACTTATTTACAAAATAGGGAGTTTATGAAGGAGACTGTTATGTCAATTTTGGTTAGGTTTTTTCTTTTCCTCATTTGGAGCTCATTTCTAGGTCTGTAGTCTTCATTTTTTTAATTTTTTTTTTTTTTTTTTTTTTTTTTTTTATTGATTGAAAAAGTATGTTTAAATTGTTTGGCTGGATTCTTCAGGCTGACTGTGTACATCTCTCTATTGCAGTTAAATACAGAAACAGTTCTTTAAATTGCTGATGTGAGTCAAAACAAGCATGATATTGCTGATGATCACTGAATTCTTGATTAATCTCCTTAACTTAGTCACCGTGGTTGAGTTTAGGCTTTATCTTACCCTTTAACTCACTGCACTTTCCACCTTCTGTAACCACCTCACATTGGCAGAGGGGGAGAATTCCCTTCAGATGTGTTCTTTAAAACCACAAAATAAGCTTTTCTGAATATTTCTCTCTCTTGGTCTGCCCAGCAATTCCCAATAGGAAACTAGAGCAATAATTTTGCTCTCAGCAAAGTGTCTTGCACCATCCATTTCCCGGTTTTAAAGAAGTGGCTTTCACACTGGTCAGATATTTGGGGCTACAGTCTGGCTTGGATGACTTTGAACTCTAAGCATCTTAATGGATTAAATTTAGTGAACTCCCCAGCTAACACTAAAAAAGAAATATTCTCTTACAATAAGAGTCTAATTAATTCAAGCAACTTCTGACAGCTCTAGAGTGGGTCCAACAAGAAGACCTTTAGAAGTCGAATCTAAATTAAAAGGCACTGAGTTAATTTGGGAGGTGTCTATATGCACTTTGACTAACCTTACGGATATTTAAATTTATCTGAGCTTTTGTTCTTTATCTGTGGAGACTGCAAGACTTTTGGGCAGGGGTGCTGTTATAAAGATATATAGATCCCTGCGGTGGGGACAATCAATTTCTAGGTCACCTTCTGTGGATGATTGTACTAGGAATAACAATTTTAATTCAATAAAATAGCAGAAATTGGTGGGGTAAGAGCCATGATATAGGAAGAAAGCAGTTTAGCTTCAGCTCTATGGAGGTTATTAATGACACAGGCCAAGAATTAACCGGCCTCACACTCTCACAAATCAGCAGAAATAAGATATACTTTTCCTATAATAATTAACTAACCACTTGCCAGTATCATCTCCATATTCAAAAGCTCAAAGCACACAATATCTACTTTTGATTAAGCAGATATTCCTGTTTTGAATCTAGAATAATAATTATATGGCTTTTCCCTTTGTTATGAAAGAGTGCTTGGGCAAGCAAACATATTCTGAAAAGAATTAACCTGAAATTGTATTTCTAAAAAAAAATAGTCTTGCAAAGGTTAAAACTCCTAGCTGGAATATTCGCTTCCTCATATAAATGTACTGAAGGATAAAAATAATAAACAGGAGCAGATAATGTTTTCTGGCTGTTCCTTTCAGCAAAGCTTTGAGAAGGAGCAACAGGACAGTTTAAAAATTCAAATGGTGAATTTTAGGAGAAGGCTAAGATGTCCATTACCTTAACCTCTCATATTGGAATGTTTAAGAATGCAAAAATAAACTGGCAAGACTTTTTGCTTTGCAAATTACTGCCAAAAACATTCTTTAAAACAATCTGGAGTGGATTCAGGGTCATAATCTAAAGGCCTAAGTATAGGCATCTAGTGCTGTTTGAGATGCCCTGGAATATCAGAGGCATCTTCTTGGGAGTGGAACTACATTGGACCTACAAGAGACAAAAGCCCTTTCGCAGAGTGAAATATAGGTAGAAGAAATGCTCCATGGATTTTGAATTCTACCACATATCTACATTTGGAAAACTGAATCTTTTTTTAATGTATCTGCAACAAAGATATCTTAAATCTCATTTACTCCGTTTAGTGTCCTGCAACTCTGTTTCTTGTTAGGAAAGAAAAAGACACCTTCTAAGGGTGGAGTTTCTCTGACCTATCATGGTAAGGTCTTTTTTAGTCTCAAACCTCGATGCTTTTACTACAAATATTTATATTATATCAGTTCAATCATTCCCATGATATTTACAGCCGGTGTCTGTGTGTTGGGAAAGGTTCACAAAAGATCCTGAAAAATGACACAATGTGTAATACAAGTCTGAAGGTTCTCATCCCAAGCAATCACTAAAGAGAGGCCAGAAAATTGCCAAAAAGGTGTGATCCATCTGATTTAATGGAGGCATCTGCAGGGAAAATATAAGCAGGTGAAGGAAATAAATCTAAACAACCTTTATGGCTGATGCACTGTTGGTCAACACAGTCAAGGCAGTTGAGGATGGGATTTGTTCCATTTGAAAATTTGGGCTGTAAGTCATTATGTCATGATTGTATCATGAATGCTTTTGAATCTATCAACATGAACTTTGTGAACCACAGATGAGGAGCAGGGCCTCTGTGACATATCCAGATGTGTGCTGACACAGGCTGTTACCAGGCCACGTGAGGAGAGCAGCTCTGGTTCTCAAAGCCCCATGGTTGTGTTTGCAGTGAACACACTTTGTTAAACTGTTCTTTAACAATTTACTTCAGCAAAGCACCCCTTAACCAGGACACAGGTTTTCTTTCCAAAGAAAACATAATTTTAGCTATCTACCTTGGTCTGTTTGGTGGCTTTTATTAATTAGAAAGGACAGGGACAGTACAACAAGAATGTTTCTACTGACACAACAATATATGTGGTGTATTACACAGGGATCAGTGAAGGCATAATTATATCTCTGCTGAACAAGTTTTATTGTTCTTCAACTTCCATTTTTTTCTTTCGCAAAATAAAATGTGCTTCTCCATTATTAATAATATTTATTCATGGTTACTGTTACAAATCTTCTTTTAATTTAAAATGAAAGTTCTCATAAAAAATACAGAATGTTACATAGTCAAAAGTGGTAGAAGTTTTCTTTCTAACTTAACAGATGAAATTACAAATTTATTTATTAAACTGCTAAGAAAAAAGATCTTACCAATTTCAGGTATAAACAGCAAAAACTTAAACATTTTCTTCTCTTGTCATTACTCTGAAAATCCTTATGTGCAAAATGAATTTTTGCAAGGATTTAAAATTTTTATTCCAAATTAACATACTGCCATTCTATCAGAGTTTCTTGAGTATTTTGTTTCTGGGTTTGATATGGGGATTTTTGAGAGAAAGAATAGCTCATTGTTTACCACTGTTTGAGAAAGAAATATTTTGACAATTACCCTGATGAACTCGATTTTAATTTCATTTGCTGTTTTGTCTATGTTGTAAAAATATTTTTCTGTGAAGGTATAAATTCACAGATTTTGATTATTTAATTATGTAAATAGTAGGGTATATGTGAAATACTCTAAAGTGATGCTGTGAAAAAATACTATGTAGGGCATATTGAAATTCTAACTAAGGGTCTTCGCGCTGAAATTCAGAGATTAAATTCTAAGCTTTCTAAAGTTTGAGTTCTATCAGCTGCCACCTCACCTGACCCAGCTGTAAATGGATACCTTATCCATCAGGCTGAGCAGCCAGAGAATGTCACTTTGTTCCTTTGAGTGCCACTGGCCACCAGAATTGGTGTGCCATTCTCAAGCTTGCCAATGTACAGCCTGAGTCAGAATGCAAATTTGAGTTTATGAAAGGAATTTTTTGGTTGTTGTTCAACAACATGCATTTACCAGAGCCATTGAATTCTCTCGGGGGTAAAAAGCATTTTCTCTTGGAAAAGATGATATTATCAAAATTTAATTTTGATTTATCCATAAGGCTATTAATTGTAAAACACTTTCAAGACACGTGGTTAAATATCTGTGCTGAACAATGTATTACAAGCTGTCACTGTGACTCAAGAAGTAATGAGACTAAAATAGTCAATATCTTTTCATTAGGCTGGACCAGAAGACAAATCTTCAAACCACCAGGTATTCCCCAGAGCCTCAGAGGAACATGGTACACAAAAGACACTTTCTGTCAGGAGTACCAAATAACTCATGTTTGATCAGTTTGTTCTTGTCTTTGTGTTTTAGCAAAATTCAGTCAACACGGTGTAAGTACAAACAAAGCCTGTACAGACGACTTGAGTGATATTTTTATTTCAGACAGATTGAACTGGCAGAGGATGCAGACACTTGATATAGCAGTGGCAGAATACACTGTGGTCACAACAAATGGTTACCCTGGTGCTGTCATCTGTTAGATGTCCTGACAGGTACCGCTTTAACACAGGACTTCTGTGTCCTTTCCAAACTTGTCAGAAAAGTGAATCCTTCCAAAGGAGCTTCATGAGATTTTATCATCTATTTTATCTATTTTATCAAGCCAGCTTTTATCTTCCCTTCTTTTAGAAGAAGAAATGTGTGCACATCTGGTGTTGTCATGAGTATCATTTGGAGTCACCTTTGGAAGCAGAAGTGAACACTTGAATTTTCCTGTGAATTCTCAGCTCTTTCCACTCTCGCTGAAATGCCCATCACATGTGATAGGAAGAAACACACTGTGATATTTCATTTTATGTAACACTTGGCAAATTCTTCATCCTATAAATTAGTTACGCCTAATTAACAAAAACAGTAATCCACATGCCAAACACTCCAATCTGAAATATGTTTGGTATTAGGGGTGAAAAACGGCTACAGGAAGCAACTGAGCTTTCAAAAGGCACATCCTCAAAATAGTCTTTAATTTTGGAAAGGGCCTCTCAGTTTCCTTTATGTAAAGCACCCCAAATATTTGTCTACTTGGAATCACTGGTGAGCTCTGAAAACTACATTCAGATCCAAACTCCCTCCAAGACCCATTCTTTATGTCCATGTATTGATAAATACAACGGGCAGAAAACCAAGAAGAAAGAAAACAAAGTTACTAGAATTATGTTTACAGATGTCTGCTTCAAGAAAAATGTGTTCATGCACCAAATGCAAGAAGAACCAGGTGAAATACTTTTGAGTATATATGATACAAATCATAGAGGATTTCCTCTACAAACAGACTTTTCTATTTCTCTTAAATGTCTTTCAAATATTTTTGCAAAAGAAGAGTAATTTCTGGGTCATTTATAGACTGAATAAAAATATTTAACTTTCAAGAACATAATTAGTGTATTGATTAATATCTGTTGAATATGAAAAATAATAGTCTTGAAAATTTTAGGTATGTCAAAAGTATGTTTTCTTTTGCCTTTTATCTGGCATATTTTTAAAAAAGTCCTGTAAAAAAGGAAAATGAAAAAGTGATATTATGCTTAAGTTACACATGTAGAATGTTGCAGAAACAAGGTTTTGTCCTTGAATCACATTATGCAGTTCAGGCATTCAAACATCAATCTCTCATAACTCATAAACATGCCATGAAAGCAAATAGAGACTCTTCCATCTTTCTGCATGGAAGTCATCAAATAACCTCTGACCCACAAAAATTCCATCAAGAGATCCATCTATGTTAGTTACGTGCAAGAAATGTTTCGTTCATTAAAATAAAAATTAAAAAAAAAAAAATTATATTTCTAGTAGTAGTACAAGCTATTGTATTTTTAACCTGGAAGATACATGCTTTGTTTCCACCCCTTCACCTGTAAGAGTACAAATCCCAAATCTCTTCTATGATACTTTACACAGCAAATCCAGAAATATTAGTGGCTATTTCCTGGAAAAGAAGACAAAAACCCCACAGGACTCACAACCCCTTATCCCAGTTTATACAGAGCTGGTTACAGTTCTTCAGGCTTTGGAGTGTGTTTTGAGAAGGAAGGTAGAAACAGAGCATGACTTCCCCTACAGCCTGCACTCTAACCAGGAAGCACCTGGAAAGACATCCCACTGTCCTCCCATTAAGGGATGAAGGGATGACACCACACACTGAATGGAGATATCACCTTTGCTAAGGTGATATTTCCTGTGAGAGTGTAGAAGAGACAGATAATGCACCAGTGCCTACCATAGACATCTTTAAAACAGATCCATGGACACTGTGTTTCTTTAGGAAAAGCCTCAAAATGGATATCAGGGAAATCTAGCCACCAAATATGTTGAGGGATCCCTATGGTACCAGCTAGGGAAGGATCTGTGATGGCAGCTTTCTTGGAGGGATTTACCTGCAAAGTGCACAGGTGTGGATGGTCCTCATGAACTGTGCAGGCTGCACGTGTCCTGTCCATTGTCTCAGTGAAGATACTCAGAGCGATAACAATCCTTCTGTGGAATATCCTTCTTAGAACAGCCTAAAATAGTTTGTCACAATAGCAAACAAAGTTTGTATGTCTTTTCAAGCCAAGCAAAGAGCACAGCTTGTTACCTTCATTTTCTTTACCATCCACCAGGTCAGGGTTCCCAGATCTCCCAAAGAAATGGCAGTAGGTCTGCATCCCATCTGTCAGTACTGGTTGTTACTCGTTAATCCAAAGCCCATCAAAAGCTGTGAGAGTCTTTCTTTTGGTTTGAAATGTTTTTAAGGTTTATTCTTGCAGTGCCATGTATTCACACTTCTGCTTATTTCACTGTCTCCTGCCCCTGACCACTATTCTACCAGAAAACCTACAGAGAGGGAAATGAGCCCTTCCATACCAGTAAACAACTCAGGCCCATAAACCTGGGATATCCCTGTCTCTTCAGACACGTTTATGAAATGCAGAGCTTATTGAGACTACTCATGCAACTTCAAGGAAGAACAAGCTAAGTAAAGGAGTAACAGCCAATTTGTATTTTGAATATAAAAGGCAATTTTTATTATGCAGACTTTGAAATGTGAATTATACATGATGAGATGAGTTAAACTATCATCTCTGGGAAGAGAAGATTTATATTTGTCCCTAATAATATACAGTTAGTGATTGATTGGCATAAGTACTTAATTTCTCTTTACTTTTCATTTTCTTACACATTTGATTCCTATTATTCTGCCATCATTCAAACTGTGGCTAGAAATACAGACAGGTGGAAGCAAAAACAAAGTTCGTTTAGCATCTAGCTTTGGAAATAAATGTTAATAATGCAAATTTAAAGTGCTACAGTTACCAGTTAGCATTTAAGTGACAACACAAAGACTGGCTTACACTGTGAAAGAATCTATATGAAAAATGACATGTCTTTTTAGCAACTCATCACACACCAGTAAATCCCCTTTCAGCTCATGAAAAACCCACGCTGTTACAAGCTTGCAGACACAAAGTCTTTTTATGTACTTTTGCTACTTTGATTTTTAATATTTTGGGGGAGGAGAAACTCAAATTTTAATCAATTGTCTTTTCCCCTCAGATCATTTTCCTGAAAGCTGACAATAATTCCTCAGTTTGAAGCCCTGTCAACATTAATTCCTAATTACCTCTCAGAAATGTTTTATTCCTAATAGACTATGTCAGGATTTACATTCCTAATATTGATAATAATAAAAATACAGCAGAATGAATATTTAAAATAGAAGAAAATGAGCTAAAATGAGTGCTGGTATGCCATGACGGTTTTTTTGTGTAGCCTGTACCCAGCACAAAGGGTCTCATTTTTTTTTAAGGACCTACAGACTATTGTAATGTAAACAACCAGTATTACCTATTTAAAAAATGTGTATTTCCATCATTACTGGGTTTGCGAGAAAAACATTTTTGAAATGAAAAACCAACCCATCTCTAAACCCCTGTTTTTCGAAGAATCAAATACCCTATTATTAGAAGCAATTTTTGCAGGTGTTGAGACAACACAGTGACAGAAAACAAAAGGTAATAGGTACTCTTTCTAAATCAATATTAGGGAATTGTTTCAGTACAGTGTCCCACAGCTCTCAGGGAAAAAAAAAATCACCTGTTTTGAGCTGCCAAAATAATAAATTGAAGCAGGAAGTCTGACCAGCAAGCACAGAGCTGTTACTAGGGGGTGACAATAGCACTTTAACCCAGACATTGATTCAAATGATAGCTTTGACTTAGAACCACAGTTTGCACCCTAATAATTTATCCCAGACAGGGCATGAAATGTTGCAATGGCCCTTGATGGTCTACAAGGAGGTAGTCCAGCATCTTGAAAAACTGCTGATCAAAAGCACCATTTTCATGGATTTGTATTGCCATGCATAAAGACAAAGATGATAACCAGAGCAAAGTGATAAGAAATGAACAGGTGAAACAGGAGTTTATAAGTGCAAATATAACTCTGGTCCTTTCTTGTCAAAAATAAATTGTTTTTTCTAGGAAATGCTGAGGACCAAAAGAAACTGAAATTGCATGATAATTAGATATCCAGTATAGAGCTGTTACAATGTTCCCATGTGGTTTTCATGCACAGGAAAGGCAGAAAGATGCTCCAGCCCACACTGGAACACTTCTTTTACCAGTGCACAGTTCTAGAAGATATTGTTCTCTATCCAGATTGTTAAAATAATCAAAATTGATTTGGATCAGTTATAGCTGGTTTAAATAAAGCATAAAGATGCAAATATGGCTTACTTTAAGAATAAGCAGGACCTTGGTAGCTTTTGAAATACTGATTAATTCATGTGGGGAATAACAAATGGACAATTCAAACTTTCTGAGCTATAAAACAAAAAGAGTTTTTGATGTGAGAGGTCTGGGCACAGCGCAACAGCCTGGAACTGGAGTACAGGCATTTGAACACTGACTGGGATTTACCAAAGTTCCAAGATAGGCAATCCAGAAAGGCAACTCTAGCAATTGCCTATAACAACAATTTAGATCCTCAGCCCACTCACCAGGAGCAGAGGAAGTTTGTACATCAAAAATTATATTCAAACAAGTGAGAAGGCGAAAATCACCACGATAATTCACACATTTGTTTATTTACTACCTTTATTTCAAATGCATTTACCTGGTTGTGCATTTGATTAAGTGTCTTTTAAAGAGGTAGTTTTGCAACACAATACCATTTGGATTACAAGCCCTTCCAAATTGCCATTCATCTTACAATGAACCAATTGATCATTGGTTTACTGCAGTATAACTAGCCCAAATAACAGGTTAAGTCATGTTGATAGACTGAAGCCTGTGTTTTGCATGATAAGAACTGAGATATTAATCTTTTTCAGATGCTTATCCCTGATAAACCTTAAATTGGACCATCTATTTGAAGAAAATTATTTAGTCTCTTAAAAGAAATATAGAATTCTGCACCCTGGAAATGTATGGGACACCTGTAAAATACCTAAAACCTAAAATACATTTTCCTGGTATGAATTCAATAGAGTCAACTTGGATGTTAACTTCAATGAGAGTTTTTTAAAAATCCAAAGCTCCAAATATATAACTGCATTTAAATACCTCCATCTGAAGTCCTAATTAATTAGGAAGATTTTAATTTCTGAAAGCAGCATGATTAACAACAATAAACACATTGTTAAAGGCAAAAATAACCCCAAAAAACAACTGAGGAAAAGATTAAAGATGATGATAATGTTGGTGCCCAGAGACTAAAATAAAATTCTGAAGTATTTCAGGTCTTTGTTTTTTAAGCATTCTCTTTTTGGGTATCACTTCGGATTCTTTTTTTCTTTTCTTTTTGTTTCGCATTATGACCCTGCATTTGCTAGACATTTAAACACATACTCTAATTTAAATGGGTGTATAATCTCATAGAAATTGATAAGTTTCCTGGGTTTTTTATTTATTTATTTTCCACTAGGGTGGCAAAGTCTTGGAGGGTTTTTATTCCCCACCTTCTTCACCTGAGTAGCTGTAACACTTCAGTTCTCTTTGGTATGAATTGTTCTTCAGAATTTGTTTTTGTTTAGGGAGTTGATGCAGCTACCCAGTAGTAAGTAGCTCCATAACTTCTGAGAAACCTGGAATACTCCACCTGGCCTTTGGGTACTAATTCATAGATTCACAGGATCATAGAATCATTAAGGCTGGAAAAGACCTCCAAGATCGTCAAGTCTGACCTTTAACCAAACACTTCCTTGACAACTAAACCGTAGCACTGAGTGCACACAAGTCCATGAACATTTATCCCTCTCAAAATTCCTATTTGAAAGTTTAAACATGTAATGTAAGCAAAATGAACTTAGGGTTTAAGAACATAAGAAATCTGCCAGTTTGGACAACTGCAATATTAGAGCTGTTCTACAACACAGAAAAAACCAAACCTCCTACAAAGTCTGGAGGAAAGAGCTAAGCTTAATAAGAGTTTTTATATTTTCCAGAGTGGGTAAATAAAAGTCCACTGAGAACTTAGACTTTGTTTGACGGGGGATTTCCGCATAGGGGAAATTTCCTTTTGAGTTCTCGATCTATTAGAAAGGCTTTTTAAATACCGAAACACCAAATCAGTCAATCACAAGGCAGATATCATTAGGAAACCACGTGTTACTGAAATAATTGATAGTCCATCACAAGAGTCCTGATATTACTACTGATGTATTTGGCAACTGTAGGTGCCTTTAATTTTCTCTTTTATTTTTCCACCGCATTGAAAGCAGGTTTTCAGTTTGTAAAAATATTACATATTAGCTAAAAAAAAAAAAAAAAATGAAAGAAGTAAAATTGTAGGAAAAATACCCCAAACTATGTGTCTTTTTTATCACTAGTTTAAATGTAAACCTAATACAATACCAGTGGCTCTTTCTTTTCAGGCAATTCTTTTTAAAGAGAATCCTGGGTTCTTTATTATTCCCTGAGTTTACACCTGATTCTGTTCCCTTATCTTCTTCACTGAATTCTTGAAAATTACTTTGCTTGCATTTTTACCTCTGTCTGTGAATATTTGCAGTCTCCTTTGCTTAGTTGCAGCTAATTAATTTTCCTGCTTCCGTTGCTCTTGTTCTGCTTGCAGGTTTGTACTCAGACACATCCTGTGAGCGCTGGAATCATCTCCATCCTTGTAGCGTTGTCATAGATACACACAGAACCATTTATTGTTGGAGAAATGTAGAAAAATAGTTGCCCAGTGTTCTGCTCTTTCCTGTTTATCTTTTAATTCAGACTGGTGCCATTGGTCATCAATGGCTCATTCCTCTCTCCCGTCACCTCTGCTAATGAGGGGAACATCTGTGCCGCTGGCAGATGTGGCCCAAACGAGACAGGGCTTGTTATATCCCTGCTCAGAGACCAGCCAGAGAGCCAGGGTGGATCTGACTCTTTGAAAGGGCATAGGGACAGACACTCCTTTTATAACTGGTCCTGAAACCTGAAGATACTGAGTTTTAAGTTTTGAAACCTTTGTATTTTTCATTATCTACAGAGGGAGGGCAGAAACCAAAGACCTGGAGCTCTGCCAATCTTTGTTGTTGGAACCATGCTGTCCTGCAGAAAGGACTTCAAAGTTGGTTTTTTTTTCAAAACCAACAAGAGCTTAGTGGTTAAAACATTTCTCTTCTACTCTAACTGGAGTTGCCCCAGGTCCTAATCTCAGCTGCAAATGCAGACTATTTTACTGATGCCTGTTACAAGTTTGTTTTGTCCATTTAACCTGCATATTGCTTAGAGTGAGAGTAAACACATTTTGGAATAGCTGTTGTTGTATTAATATATTGTTGTTGCAGTAGTAGTTGTTTTTATCATTGTTATTATTATTATTGTTATTATTACTACTATTTTGTTTCTCGATAGGATTCAGTACAGTCTTGCCATGACATAAGTTAAAGCCTTAGAAATTTAGGTCAACATTGGCAAGGATCCTTTACACCACTGCAAAAATGAGTCTTGAATTTTATTTATGGACAAACCTCCAACAACCCCTCAATTACTTCAACTGGTAACACATCACAGCTGAATCAGAGGAGCAAAAATTCCCTTTGGTGCCCTGCAGAAAGGAAAAAAAAATGCTAAAAGACTGTATGATAGGTAAGTCCAGATTCATTGGACATAAAATTTTAAGATTGACTTCCATTATAGGGCAAGTTATTACTCTTTATTGCTAAAATTAATTTAATTTTATTTGAAGAGTGTCTTTGCAGTGAGAGAAGAGTAAAAAGATTTCTGCTTAATGACAGACAGTGATTTCATCTCAGATAAATTTCTAGCTTACTTTATCCAGCCAATTTTAGGATATTCTTATATTTAAAAGCATTAACTTCTATAAATTTCCGCGCAACATGTTCCAGTTTTAAGCTTTGTCCCATGCAAAGCCTGCAGCTTAAACATTCTGTCAGAAAAGTCTCTCTCAAGCTGCCAGAAACTCAGTAACTGCACTAAGGAAACAAGATTTTAATTTGTTTTTAAACTCCTGAAGGACTGCCTTTCATGTGCATTTGGAGTAACTAAATTCTGTTTCTCTGTAAGCTGGGATTGACTGGAGTCTTTAGATAAAAGTGTTTTCCCCAACTTCTGAGGTAAGGATCCCGTATCAAAGGAATACCATCCTCCAGGAAGAGTTGCTGCAGAAAAGGTTCTCACTATGGAGCCTCTCTACAGCATCTATATATAGTTATAAAAGCTTTCTGCAAATGAATAGTGCTATAGAAATGTGAAATATAAATAATCATCATAATTAATGGGCTGTGCTCTTGCTGCAGCTCTCAGTTTAAAAGCTTATCTCAGTTTGGGTATTTCTCTATCCCACATTTTCTTCTGTTATTCCTTAAGTGTTCTGGTAAAGTTATGTGAGTTTGACTGTTCAGGATTGAGACATTTTCTCACCAAATATATATAAAAGGAAAAGATCAAAACATTTGGATTAAATCTATTATGAAATTGAAAAAAAATGACATTTGCTTTGTGTGAACTGTTCCTTAGCCATTTACAAAAACTCTTTTTATATAAAGTACAGAATTTTTCCCCCACTTTTATAGATAGGGAAACTGAGGTAGACTGAAGGGAGAATCTGCAGTTTTCCAGGGGTAATACAAATTTGGAAACAAAGTACAAAGAGGGTCCAGTTTTCAGAGCTTTTAGAACTTGCAGCAGTTATTAAATTCGATAGGAGCCTTGGAGTATTATGGGCACCTTGAATTCGTGTTCTTTCAAACCTGCTTGTCTGCCTGAGTATGGATGAGAGCAGCCATGAGCAGTTTAATTCTACTGAGCTGGAATTCATGACATTGATGCTGGATTCAGCCCCAGCACTTGAACAAACACTCATCACACCAATCTGCACTCATGTGCTCGGAGGTAAGAAGGTACCCACAGTAGAGTTCAGTACTCAGGAAGCACAATTTCACCTTATGTACCATCCAATCTCATATATTAGAGAAGGCAATCTGAAATATTGTGATGTTTCCTTAAAGCCATCCGGGAGTATGACCAGTGATCCATGAATATGCAAAAAAATCAAGTCTACTCTTCAATTCCGCTCTGGTTTTTTGGCAAACGTACTCGATCTTCCTTCTTGTAAATTCCATCTCTACAGAAGAAAAAAAAAGGGCTGTAAGCCCAACCTGTTAGTGTTGCTTCATGCCAACTAAATTTACCTCCCTCAATTTATTACACTTTTTTCTTGCACTGCTCTGCCCAAAACCACTCTCCCTTTGCCATTGATTGCTATAGCAACCCGAGAAAACAGGAAGAATATTTCCATATTTGCATTCATGAAGAGGAATAACTGGGCTGTCATTTGAGCCAGGTTCTCCCCAAAACAGATGTGTACTGGGGTCTAAGTGCACAGGATGAATAGCAGAAAACCCCTGTGAATTGACAGGGATTTGAACTGGACCTTTGGAATTATAAACGCTTAGGAATTATAAAACTCCTGTTGGAGTATTTCCTGTGCTGAATTCACCAAGACCCAGCAAGCTTTTTAGCTGATAGTGAGTGTAAAGCTCATGAGATAGTGGAAGAGGAGGCAGAGGCAGCCCTGGAAAGTATTAAAGGGCTGGATGCAGCAGGCCAGTGGTTACTGACAACATTCCCAAATGTACAAAATTTGGAAGATGTAGATAGAAAGTTGGAACTGCAAAGATCCACTTTTGGTACCTCAGTAACTTGCCTGTTATGCTTTAATTGTTAAATATATTCTCACGTCTGGTGACTTTTTTATTTGTCTCATACTTTCTTCTCTGTTAGATTTTAGACTTGGAATACTTGGTACAAAAAAACCACTTTGTTTTCTTGCATTTCAAACATATTGTATAAAATTAACAACCATATCTGCAAAAAAGAACAACAAAAATATTTTCCAAAAAATTTTCACCCTAAAGAAGGGGGTAATCAAGGAAGTATAGATGATACCATGTGAAAACTTAAAAAAAAAAAAAATCTAAACTATTTCTGTCCACTTTTAAACGTTCATTTAGAAGGTGCTACCACAGTGACACAATGTTAGGAGGCACCCTTCTGTCAATTTAGAGGAAAGTTCAGAATGGAAAAGATGACCTTGTAGCCTACAATGTCTGAATTGAAACAATAGAAAAATAAATAGTACAAGCTATAAGGTTGTGCTATTAGGAGCAAATAAGAACTTCTGGTAGTGGCTGGGAACTCAGCATACAGATAATGTGACAAGGATCTGGATGAACCTGTAAATCACAGCATGGCTGTGAGTCAGCAGGGTAACATATCCATGGAAAAGGCTGATGGGATCTAAGGTTGGCTCAGAAAAAACAGGGCCAGTGGAGATCAAAAATCATATTTATCAAGCAGCTCTGGTAAAACCTTGACAGAAGTAGCAGATACATTTCAGAAAATATGATCTTGAAATGGAATAAATAAATACAAGCCTCATGAAAAACTAAAGAAATTAAAAACTTCAATAACATTTAAAAAAATAAGGCCAGAAGAGAATTCTCATCCCAACAACATAGACGTTGGGATTGGGCAGGAATCACTGACAAGAAATAAAAACTGCAATATGATAAAGGCTAGCATAGGAAGCAGACCATAACATTGACTCCGAATAAAAATAATGGGAATTTCTGGCTGGTGGAGTACTGAGGTTCGGAAACAAATTTAAAATAGGAGGGAATGAGTAAGAAATGTTTTGTGATGTTTTAATCCTCTGTCAAATGTAATAAGATATTTGACTACCTTGAATTCAGAGACTATTAAGCAGTCATACACATTCAAGAGGAGTTGTATTC
Organism: Edolisoma coerulescens; assembly: GCA_013397115.1. Classification (NCBI taxonomy): domain Eukaryota; kingdom Metazoa; phylum Chordata; class Aves; order Passeriformes; family Campephagidae; genus Edolisoma; species Edolisoma coerulescens. The sequence continues at coordinate 1,406,276 of VWZW01000395.1, read as the reverse complement.
ATTTCTGGAAAGGATGGGTCCATTGCTTGCCTATGAAAGAAAGAGCTGAGGTTCCATGCATCTCCCATACAGGGAGCTTGGACAATTGCTTTGTCTGATTGGCTGGATCAAATATATCACTGCATGGATGGTGTCAAAGCTTGGCACAGGATTCTGCAATTCTGAGATTTCTGACCCTTTCTGAGTCCCTGAGATTTCTTCTCCCACTCCTTCAGTCCACTTGAGTAAGAACTGCTGTTTCCACACCCATCTATTCAGAGATGATGTTGTCATTTTCTGTCTGGAGATAATAGAGATTAAAAATGAAAATCAAACAGGCAAGTAAAGCAGGATTTTCTGAACCAGATTGCTGCTTTGGACACAGTATAGGTCAGTGATAATGGACTTTTAAACACTATAACAAGCAGTGAGCTTCATTATCAGAAGGAGAGAGGGGAATAACATTGATATTTAAAGGTTTCTATGTCTCTGAATATGAAACAGAGAACTTTTAAGAGCATTCTTCAGTAAAAATCAAGTGTCTTGAGAAATGAGAAGATAATCAGCCAGGTGAGCTGCTTTTCACTTAATGTCTATGCTTTTTTTCTTGATGGTTGCTGAGACAAGGTAGAATTTTGAGTTGCTGGGGAAGTGAGTTCTATCCCGATTACTTATTGGCTCTTTACCTGACAGTATTGATCAGTCCCTTTTCTGAGAGCCACAGAGTCTGTTCAGGCTGGTCCCAGTCATGTATAAACAGAATATATGACTCTTTCTGATTCAGGTTGCCCAGGACAGAGGTCACCTGCAGCCTTTTGCTGTCCCATTTCAAACTCTTTAATTCTGTGTCCCAGCAGTTACAGAAATCACAGATATTTCAGTGATGTTGACTAAAAATAGCATGAGGACTGAAATAAGTAGATAGATAAAGATAGTTATAGATATAGATACATTTCTAGATATAGGTATATCAATATAAAGGTATATTGGTACATCAGCACATAGGCATAGATGATATATCACACTAAAATTGGAAGTTTCAGAGTCCCATCATGGTGAGACCTGACAGGCAAAACGATGACCTTAGAGTGATGTGGTTATGCCATAAAAAAGACAAAACCACAAAGAAAAGCAATTTATCCAGGTCCCAAACCTAATGAGGGGCTGACTGAGAATAACACCTCTATTTTCTACAGTTCTTATTTTCATTCTGGGTAGCTGGTCCTCTTCCTTTTTTTCTTTTTCTTTTTTTTTTTTTTTTGGACTCCTTATCAGAGCAAGAAACAAACAATTAAATCTACATTTCAGATTTACAGAAGGAAAAAATGTCTTTTGAATCAACATAATTTAACTGCAATTTTTTTCCCTAGCTCTTATGGCTCATGCTGAAGACTCACATCACCACTTTTTGTGCCATAGTGTATATTAAATGCAGGAAATCAGTCTGAGATGTATTATTGGTTTAGGAGGCTCCATGTAAAATTACTTTTTAAAAATTAAAACATACTTCAAGCTGTAATATCTGTGCCTTTTTATAGAAATAGGGGTTATAATCTAGCCGTTAAAATTCCCTAACCAACTGCTTCCAGATATTCACATGTGTGAAACACCACACAGCTTCTAATTTATTTTTTTTTCATAAATTCGTCACTTTCAGGCTCCTACAGGGAGTAATTTCCTTGGAAAGTGTCTTCATATAAATAACATTTCAGTATGCCACAAAGAATATCAACAAAGACAAATTGTAGCACATCTCAGCATAATCAAATGTTTATTTATTAATCTGTCGAAAATCTGATCAAGATGGAATGAGCTGAATTTCTCTCTAAGCAAACTAGAAGAGAAAAGTGAGGGGTAGCTCTGGGATGACAGGAGTTTTAAAATGTAGCAGGGCTGATCTTCATTTTTGCAGCCACACACAATAATCTGAAAAAACAGAATTGGACAAAAGGCTGTTGTGAACACAAGATGATTTGTAGCACTTACAGTTGTGTAAAGGATCACCAATAAGAAGATTACTCCACAGTATTTTTGATATATTTAGAAAAGTGACCTGACACCTGGTGTCCAGGGTGGCTGTAGCTCCAGTCTTTGTGGTGTATAACATCCTAATCTTATCCAGGTGTTTTCCAGAATGTGTTGCATTATTTTATATATTGGACTATATTACATCCCCAGACAGGATTTGGGTGCTGTACATCATAAAAAGATGAACCTGAAGAGTTTGAAATTTAAATACATTGAATTTCTCAGTACTCTGTACAAAAAGGTTGGCAAAATTCCTACCTATTTTGATAGACTTGGGAACATGGCTATTATTGCTATTTCTGAGTTAAAAACATCACAGGAAAAGAAATTCATAGACAAATGAATTATCAGACATATGGACAACATTAATTTGAAACAAACTGTGGGCTTTACATAAAGTTCAAACAAAATGCCAATAGGATTCCAGTTTCACCTTGGAATGACACTTTCAGAGCTGGAACAGCCAACGTAACTGCTGTGTTAATCACACTGATTTTCTCCTGCACTTTATTTCAAACAGTGATATGTGAATGACTGATGCCCATAAAACAATAGAAGGAAACCCATGAAGTGACTGCAGGAATACATTTCAGATAAAAATAAAGTATATTCTGCCCCCATCAAGCACATGAATTGAATCAAAATGACAGGAAAATTAAGAACAGGAAAGATATAATCTTTCAGCAATTGTGAATAGGTTTTTTTTTAGTTCTGGTTTACCGAATGCCGCAGTGGTAACAACCTTGTGAAATTATTTATGGCTTTTAGAAAATATACAAGTTCACTTTATCAATTATTCAGTCATCAAGATTAGGCATGTACCTGTAACTGGACTAGGTTCACTAAGAAATGACCATCGTATAAGGCCAAATACCACAACACCAACTTTACTCCACTCTTCCAACATCTGGAAGGAGCCCTGTGGATTGTAAAGGGCTCAGAATTTCCATTTGGACTCAGCATTGCAAATTCTCCTCTCTCTGAAAGAAAATACCTCTCTACAGCATCTGTTTCTAGGTGTTACTTTAAAAAAAAAATTAATATTTTAAATTTTTGAGGAAAAATACAAGGTTTAATCTTCATCTGCATCTCACTTTAACATGCTGTGGAGGGGTATGATGGACAATTAATAATTTGAGGTATAATTTGTGATGTTATCTCCCCTAAATTTGTGCTTCTTTTTTCTTCCCCACTTTATGTAAATCCACTTTGCCACAGACGCACTCATGAAACATTCATCTGGATTATGTGCTGTAAATTCAATATTTACCCGGTATTGGAAAAAAATATTTCTTTCCAAATTAAACCTGCTGCAAAGACTGCCCTGTGCAGGAAAAATAAGAATCTCTAAGTGTTACATATCCATCAGTAATAATAATTATTAATTAATTAATATTAATTCTGCCTTCAATTGTGAATAGGCAAACAAACAAAAAAAACCAACAAAAAACCCAAAAACATCAAAACCCAGAAATTATTCATAACAAACCTGTGAACTCCTGTTTTGAGACTGTCATTTACAATTCTTTCCCAGATTAACACATTTGTAAATTGGTTTCTAATATTTCTTCTAGCACTATTTTTTTTTCATGTGAAATATTTGACAGATAGGATAATGCCAGGGTAAATGTATGGTATTAAACCTTGGAATATATAAAATTCTTTCCTAGTTCTGGCAAAGGATGGTTGCATAACCTGCACAAAGTCACTTGATTCCTCTATCCACCAACTGCAGATGTCTGATTGCCACTCGTTTCAGTTGCAGCTATGCAGTCATACAAACTTCAGGTTTCCTGCATGATTTAATTCAATCTGCCATAAGTTTTACAATAATTTTTCTAGCTGTGAATGTCTGATTGAGAACCTGGAGGACAGAGACTGCCTTAGATTCTCTATTTGCACTAATCCTACTGTAATGGGCTTTCTAGTGGAAAGAGACTTCCAGGGATGCCTTTGCTTCTAGCACTAATACCAATAATTCAAAGAACATAATGAAACTATCCATTTCAATGAGACATTGCCATGTTAAAGAGAGAAGTTAAGCTGGGGAAACATTTACAAATCAGGACATTAAATGCAGTGTTGAGCTTTCTGTAATGTAATGCTGTGTAACAAGACAGTGATGGAAAGTTGGTGTAGCAAAGCACTCATTCACAACAGTAACCAGTTTAGCAGGGGGAATATAATATTCACCAATTTCAGCCTTTTAATAAAGTATTAACATAGTTTTGATATTTTAGTTCTGAAGATAAAACACATTATTCCTATTAAGACCACATTTTTATTATTATTTAGAAATATTGAGGATCAAAAAATAAGTTGTACTGAGACACAGAAGTGAAAAGGAAAAACAGATGCAGATACAAGCAGACTGGTAAATCTGTAATTCTGTATCAAATTGTCATCAGTGAAGAAGTGCAAATAATACCAAACTTCCAGATAAACTAAATTTTAGGCAGTTTATACAGTCTTTCTTAAGGGTAGTCTTGAAAGCTGATGCTCTTTAAATCTGAGGTTTAGGTTACTAGTCTGGGCTTAACTATAAAGAATATTATCCAAGCTCTAACATTAAGCTATGACAATGGCATTGCTACTACTGGGACACTCAGTGGCTTTTTAGGAAGGTGTCCCTACCCATGGCGGGGGTCAGAACTGGGTGATCTTTGAGGTCCCTTCCAACCCAAAACACTCCACAATTTTGTAGTGGAAGACATGCCCATTTATTAGTCCTGGCTCAACTGGGGACTTTTTTATACAGCCTTAAAATGTTACTGTGGGGATTTTTCCCAAAATACCTAAAGTTCCCCTGTTCAGTCTGGCTTTTTAAAATATTTATGTTCAAGATTATTAAAATGTGCCAAATGCTGTAAAAGCTTGTCATAGCCTGTAATTCTGTCCAAAGTTTGTGACTGAATGAAATTAAGATATTTTTGTGCTCTGAAAATCTGCAACACTTTGTTTTCTTTTGGGTTTTGCTTGTATATTTGGTTTAGGAGCAAAATCTTTATGAATCTCTCTGGGAGATAAAGAGTAAAACCTTACATCAAAGCTTCAAATATTATTCTGCATTATAATATAAATATTTTGAGTAGATTAAATATATATGTAAGAGGAGAATAAGTGAATAAGCTATACATATTGGGGGTAAGATTTAATAAAAAACCCTCAAGTGTAAGGTAGTGAAAAGGGTAAATAGAGGATTTGTTGCCCTATTCAGCACAGTTCTTTGCAACAGTATGATTTCACACTCTTTAACTTTTTAAATGAAATGGATTTTGATCAAATGTAACACTCAGGAAATGTGAGATTAATGCCTTTGACAGAAGCAGAAAACAGAGTAAATAGGTATTACACAGGTTTCATGAGAAAGCTCAGCTACTGCCCTTGACTGTGATCTTTCGACTTCTATTATCGACTCTAAGACCTCAAACTGCCAGCTATGTCATTTCTATTTTTTTTTGAGCCATTTTACAAGGAGTATGAATGAGGCCACCACAGTCATGGGAGGTGAAAGGCTAGGCTGAGTTCAAATAAGTGTGTTCATTTTTTCCTGGTTTACCAAACACACAGTCCATAGAACCCTGTATTAGCTTTGAAACCATATCCTGAAAAATATACAATAAAACCCAAATGTATATTATTAAAAAAAAAATAAATAAATTGGAGAACAAACATTACCTACACTCATGGAGTTTCACTCCAAACACCAGATCACCATTAGAAGGATTTTTCTAGGGTGGAAATATGTTCATTACCGTTATTTTTAATCTGAGACAATATTAACTCATGGTCTTCAGTTTGAAAAATCTGTAGCAATGTTAACAGGTGTAGATAAAATGTGGGTGCAGGCAAGATAGAAATTTATCTGTAGGATTCGTAGAATCACAAAAATCATTAAGGCTGGGAAAGACCTCTAAGATTACAAAAATCAAACATGAACCCAGCACCACCACCATGCACACCACTAAACCTCATTGTCAAAGAAGATATAGCAGATCTTGAAAGATCACCTGCTTTGTTTGTCCACTTTTGATTTGGAATGAAAAAGGAGCCCAAAATCCCTGGAGCACTACCCTTCAGTGATGATGGTTCAGCAGCCACCATGAATTCATCTGAGACAGAAGCCCAGGAAGGCTGTTACTTCTGGAAATTAGGATTAAAGCCAGTCAGAAATCTTCCAGAAAAAAAAAAAAAATTGCTGCAAAATAACCTCTTATAGAAACAAAAAACCAAAAAAAAATCACAGAAATTTAGCCAAGTGTTCTTACAAGCACTTCTGAAGACCATGCCAATGGTCTGGAAGAAATCTGGAAGTGAAGCTATTTTCTAAATAGTCTGATGTTACAAGCAATTTCCTCGGTGATAGGTGACCCATGTTCAAACCTTCTATTGTCCTGATTTGAAGCTGAAAACAAGTGTCACTTTCATGAGGCAGAAATGTTGTTTTTCAGTCAGGTCTTGCACTATCTTCCTGATAAGATGAGAAATGCTGTTTGCTAAAGAGCATGACAAGATTGAATAGCTTTTTGGAAGTAGAAACGGTAACTCACAACTCTTGGTGCATTTATCTGTGACTCTTGGTTTACTTTTTCACACAGTAAAAATAGTTTATCCAATAAGAGAGATGTCAGATCAAGTGCCAAGAGGAAAAACCCATATTAGTGTTATGGGTCTCACCTCACAGACCAGCTTTGGATCCGAGACTGGGAAAAGGTTTCAGCTTCTGCTTTATATGAATTTGTCTGCTAGTTTCTATTGAAGAAGGGATTTTTTTTCCTTCACTTTTTATGAACCTCTTATTGCATCATCTTTATCTGATATTAAAGAGCTGTCATTTTGAATTTTTGAAACGGCTACAAATCAACAGCACAATTTAGGATTCCTTTTCCCCTTTTATTTGCAAGAAAGAGTCACTTTTGAAAGCATTCCCTACTACAATTGCACCACAAGACATATTTACTGCACAACTCATTCACCTGCAGATGGATAAATGTCTGGAAGATGCCCAGAGGAAAGAGGATAAACAGTTGCAAGTGCTTATCTGTACAATTAGCAACACTTAGTTTTAATAGATAAATTACTAGCTAAAATCTTTGTTTCAAGAAATTACTTAGACCAATAAACCCCCTTTTTAAAAACTACATCTACTACACCACCTATAGAAATGTAAATTTGAGACTGCAGGTGCATACAAAGTAGTGAATTTATTTTGCTCCTATCTCTTTTCCCTCTCTTACATAACTGTTTTTCACTGGAGATTGGCAGATTTTTAAAGCTATGGTACTTTTTAAAGATATAGATCTTATAACATGATCTCATGTTTATGCTGGACAATTAAATGTCACTTATTTATATCATATTCAACCCAAAAGTCAGGTGCTACATTCCAGAAAAACATTCAGTCTTGATTCTTACTGCAGGAGCATCTACCACTTCCCTTTGCAGTTTATCCAGCAGTTAATCACCCCCACAGCAGAACAGGTATGATGTGAATATATGCATTGAGGGAGCGTGTAAGACTGAGAGCTGATAAACCCAAAAGGAATTCCAATGAGGAGGTTTTAGAGCTTGAACCCCTGAACCTTCCTCATATATACAAGCAGACTCCATAGTTAGCAATTTTAAATTCTTATCATGGCCTTAATCTGTGCTTTCTTTACAAGTTTTTTACTTTCTCTTTGAGTGTTACTATGAGTACCAATATAGACTTTATTTTTTTTTTTCTAAAATGGACAGAACGTATTAAGAAGAGTTTCTTTTGCTTACAATGTTACTTTCAATGTTGACATCTGTCACACTGTTTGTCTTTTGAAGAGTAGTGTTTTTATGAATGCGTAATTTGCACAGTATAATTTGCAAATAAAACCAGAAATATTATCCTTAAATATGCCAGTTATGTAAGCGATGTCAGATTTCAGATCATCTTCATATGCTGCCTTATTGAATAAATAGTTTGCATTGAGATAAAGTATATATTTTTACTCCTTTCCTAAATAGCTCAAATACTTTGCTAAAGTAATCTTCCTACAGTCTTACTATAAAGAAGATTTGCTTTAAGATTTAAGTATTTCTCCTAACATCTCCAATCACATATAAACAAAGTTCAATTTATGGGGTTATTTTTCTGAGCAAACAGACTCTTAGTGAGAGTATATCCAATTTTTTTTTTAAGTGAGGAGAGATTTTTGATCCATATTAATGCACCATCTGCTCCCAAACACACCTGTACTCACACCGAGTTACTCCTCACATGCAGTGAATAGATGAGCCTGGGAAAAAGCTCATCCTTCTTTTACGTTCTCTGGGGCCCTATTCTCCCCAGCTTAGTAACTAAATGTTTTGTTTTGCTGTTGCCAAGGAGATCCGAACTTCTACCAGGACCTCAAACTGCAGGAAACTGTGGAAGAGAAGGGTAAGAACAGGAGCCCCATCCTGGAATGTTTAGTAACCACAGCCCACCACAGAGGTACAAACAGGGCAGCCACTGAGGATATGAGGGTGACCACGCTAACTACATCTGCAGGTGTGACTCTATCGTTTATCAATCAGTAATGGCACAAAAAACCAGTGAATTAAATATTTAGCTTCACTAGCTCTGTGGCACTTGGAAACCTTTCCCTTTGGCGTGGCAGATGTTTAATAAGTGTTTTCAAGAGGCTGATGCAGTGCTGTTACCTATGACTGCCTATCAGATCTCCAGTTGAACCAAGAGGAGCCCTTAGACAGCCAACACTGCACTTTTGTGCCTCCAGACTCTGTCACTTACTTTCAAAGTAGGTACACAAACTTGGACGCAGATGTAGACAAAGGTGCTTCTTTTTGACCTGCAAACTGTCTGTTTGGACATAAAGGTGTCTGAGGTAGCATACATTCAAAATTCATTTAAAATTTAAAAAAAAAAAAAAGAAGACACATCATATAATCTTAGTTGCAACACTGAGATGGCTGCAGCTGTGTGGTTTGTGCAGTGCAATTCATCCGAGTGAATTGCTTTGCCCATAGAATGTGTGAATGTGAATGCCTGTCCCTCTGCAATTTTCCATTTCTTGCTTTCTATTGTTGCATCCATTTTCTTCTGCTCTTGAAAGTTAAATCCCTTTTGCCTCCTAACATATATGATTATTTCGCACTGAAGTTTGCAAAAAAATGTACTGATATGAGCTGAATGCTGTTCGGAATACTTGTGAGATACAGTCTTTCTTGCTCTCTAGATAATCCAGACTAATATTGTGTTCCTGGATGCTTTACAAGGCCTGTTTTACAGAAGATATCCCTGAACGTATTAGAACAACTTCCACCTATATATGTGCAGAGTTTTCTAATACAGTTTAAACATTAGATTATTGTTAACCAATAAAATTTAAAATTCTTAAAAAAAGTATTAATAACTCTAAGAGTATAAGATTGGAAAGAGTCTAGTCAATGAGGAGTGTGCTACCACACCACTGCCATCCTAATTTTCTCCATAACCTGAAATGGTATTTTCTTTAAAATAGGTTATTTCCCTCTTTTCTCATTCGCTTCTTACCCATTCTGTTCCAAAACTTCACTGATCCTGTGACTAGAAACCTTCTTCTAATTTCCAGCCTAAGTTTATCCATAGTCAGTTAATTCCCATTTGTTCTTATGACAACATTGTCCTTTAGCTTAAATAGTGCTTCTCCTTCTCCCCTGTTTATCCCTATGTTATAGATAAAATTAGGGACTTGGCTTTCGTATACAAATGTTAAGAATTTTGACTAAACCATTTGTAAAGTTAATTAAGTTAATGGTTTTAGCATCCCCGTTATTGTTGATGTAATTGTCCTTTGTTGGAACCCCCTGTTTATCCTGGTTGCCACAGTTGTTATAAGTAGGTTAATAAATGTTTAATTTTCAATGTTAAAAGATAGGGACAAAATGGCCAACGAAGGTAAAGGGGAGGTGTTCTGGAAAAGTCTCTGAGATGTCAATCGAGATGCCAATCAACCGGAGGGCCCTCCTAGCCCCGCTACTGCGCATGCTCTAAATGGGCGGGCTTGGGTTGGTCCTTCCCCAAGGCGCGGAGGAAGGGGCGGGCTGGGAGCTCCAGGCCCAGGACTGGGTGAATGTATTGAGGCATCTTGATTGACATCAAGGGGGTATAAAAGGGGCTGCGCAGAGCGTGTGGGTGTGCCTCTGGCCATTTCCCGCCTTGGCTAAGCGTTCCGTGCTGCCTCCTTTGCCTTGTAGCGTGGCAGACCACCATATTGGGTCTCTAATTGTCACATTAAGATTTTTGGTAATAAATTCCCTTTTATTTTACAAATTGGCTCGGAGATTTTTATAACACCCTACGGTATGTTTATAGACAGCAATCATGTTTTTTCTCAGCCTTTGTTTGGCAAGACTAAAGAAACTCTGCTCTTCCAGTCTCTTCTTGTAATGAGATTGCCCCCATGAATCAGGGCTTGGGAATTAGGGCCTAATCGAAAATGCAAAGCAAGAAACAAGGAAGATCCGATGGAAAAGAAGTTGCCCATAGCCCCTGCCTGAGCTCTTCCACTTTATTTGAAGTAATTGACTGATGTTGTTACACAGGTATCTCAACATGTTTAGGTTTAATCTTTATTTTGTCTGAAAACTATGCGAAGGAGCACATTACTGAACAGTCATTTCCAGCACAGCCAGTCTCCCAAATCCAAATGACTGGGTTGGCACTCCCTGGCAGAGACATATGTATTCAAGCTCAACTAAATGCCCTCAGATGGACCACAAAACCCATTAGCAGTGTGTAAGTATTACAAGGCTTGGAGTATTTTTCACTAGGAAGGTAGCAGGCCTGAGAAGTTCTCGCTCATGTGGCAGACTATCCTGGGGAGAGGGCTCTACACTGTGACTTGCTGAGATGCAGGACAGGAAAACAGAGGGTTGGGGGTTTTTTTGTTGTTGTCTATATGTTGGCTTTTTTGAATAATACTTTGAGGAGATCTAAGAATTATCTGTTCAGGCAGTGCAGGTTGCTACATTCAGTCAGTGTGTCACCCTTCTCCAGCAACATACTGCATTCTCATACATTGCACCACAAACACTTTCAACACTGTTATATAAAGGCCACGTTCACGACAACTTAAAGAACCTGACCTTAGATAAGTTTATGGCACTCAATGAGATGCATCCCACAGTCCTCAGAGAATTTTCTGATGGAGTTTCCAAGCCGCTCTCCATGATACTTGAAAAGTCATGGCAGTCACGTGAAGTCCCAGGCAAATGGAAAAGGGGAAATATTGTACCCAGTTTTGAAAACCCTAGAAAGGAGAACCCTGGGAACTACCACCCTGTCAGACTCCCCTCTGTGCCTGGGAAGATCAGGGAACTGATCCTCCTAGAAGCTGTTCTAAGGTATAGGGAGAACAGGGAGGTTATTCAGGACAGCCAGCGTGGCTTCACCAAGAGAAAGTCCTGCCTGATTAAGGGGTATTCTATGATGGGATGACCGAATGAGTGGACCGGTCAGGGAGAGCTTTCATTTACCTGGACTTCTGTAACCCTCTGGCATGGTCCCCCACAATATCCTTCTCTCTGAACTGGAGAGAGATGGGTTTGATAAATGGTCTGTTAGGTGGATGAGAAAGTAGCTGGATGGTTGCATCCAGAGGGTGGTGGACAATGGCTCAGCGTCTCAAAGGATATTAGTGACAAGTGGTGTTCCTCAGGGTCCAGTTGAGACCAGTGTTATTTAGAATCTCCATTAATGATGTAGAAGAAGTGATTGAGTGCACCCTCAGTAAGTTTGCAGGTAACAGCAAACTGAGCGATGAGGTTGTCACAGCTGAAGGACTGGATGCCATCCAGAGGGACCTGGACAAGCTCAAGGAGTGGCCCATGGGAATCTCATGAGGTTGAACAACAGCAAGTGCAAGGTGCTTCAAATTGACAGAGAGGAGGTTTAGATTGGATATTAGGAAGAAATTACTTTCTGTGAGGGTGGTGAGGTGCTGGAACAGGCTGTCCAGAGAAGTCTTGGATGCCTCATCCCAGGAAGTGTTCAAGGCCAGGTTGGATAGAGGTCTGAGCAGTCTGGCCTATTGAAAGATGTCCCTGTACATGGCAGGGGGGCTGAACTAGGTCATCTTTAAGGTCCCTTCCAACACAAGACATTCTATAATTTTATGATAACAGCGTAGAAGCAAGAATGGAGTCATATAACAGTGTTTAATTTAAGTTATTTGACTATTTTTTAGATACTGAAGCAAAAAAAACCCAGAAACACCCCCTATTTGCCTGTATCCACTATTTGCTGATGTTTTATGTATTTATTTAATGAATTAGTACAATTTAAAACAAAACAAAACAAAAAAAAAAAACCAACAAATTAAAAATTATATCTAGAAACAATGAAGTCCCATCTTAATTCTTTCCGGCAGATGAAAGACAAAAGCTTGGTGGGTGTTGCTTTTGCTATAAAATATGTGCTAAAACACATTATTGATGGAGTTAGTTTGAAAGGACAAGCCTCCAATCTCCCCTTCTTAATTAATACTAAATTTTACATTAAGTAAATTTTTTTAAATAGTCTGAATTTTACGTTAAAACTTTTAGCCCTGTACAATGAACCTTTGTTTTTGAGACACCTTGTCCATGGCAAGGCGATGACAAAGATGCTGGGATGCTAATTCAGTGACATACCAAACTTTTTGTCTTCATGCTTAATCACTTAACACCAAGGGGCTCTTGTAGAGATAAAATACAAATGTGTAATGTGATTTAATTCCCTCCTCGAAGAACTTAGACTTTCATCAAACCTCTAATGAAACTACCAAGTAAAAATATGCTTATAGAAATGCTGGTCCCTACCACTTATACAATCACTTGAAAGAAGAAAAACATGCATCTAAATTAGATTTGAAAGCGCACCTTTACTTAGAAAAACACATTACGTTAAATGAGCAGTAAAACAATTAAAATATATGTATGCATCAGAGAAGTGTCTCAGACAGAAACTTATTTCCTTCTAACATTTTGAAAAGCAATTAGTAAATTGTCCAAATCAATCTAAACTTAAATCTTGAATTGAATCAAATTTTAGACTTTTGAAAGCTCCTTGAATTATATTGTTACTTTTTGTGATGTGCGTAACTGGAAAAGAGCTGTATAAGTATGCAATGTATTGTAAGATTTTTACGGCTACTTTTTTAAAATTGTTTTAAATGATGGCTCTTGGAAGAGGCTGTTAACTGGTGGGCAAACACTCACATTGTGCCTTTTTGGCTGAGTTCCTGCTACAATTTTGCTACAGACTAAATATATTTGAGTTTATTTTCTGTAAAGTGTAAGAGAATCTGAGCAGAAAAAATTGGATCTGCGGGTGAGCTGGATTCAACTTGATACTGATCTTTACTATTTGACATCTTCTTCAAGATGGAATATAAAAGCAGTGTTCATTAGTGCATCACTTTGCTTTTTTGTTAAACTAAGGAATGCTACTTTGCTCTTCAGCAGACAACCTCTGTTTCTAGAGCCAGAGGTCCCCAGTTCTATTATGGATGCCATTTGCATTCATTTGGCTGGAAAGGAAAACAATAAAAGTAAAAAAAAAAAAAAAAGGTGCCAAATTTTACTTTTAAAGCCTTGAGATGGCCTTCGACGGGGCAGGAAGAATCCAATCATCTCATTTTGCAAGGCTCCTCCCACCTCCTGTTCCAAATGGCAGTCAAAAGGCCCAGATGCCAGGATTAAAATAGTCTCTGTCATTTACTTTTTGTGAGTGTTCTTCTTGCAGCTGTGCTGGCAGCATTAAATACACCTCACAGCTATTCACGAGGTTACAGCCTGATCCAACGCACACAGAAGTCTTTTCATTAACCTCTGTGGCTTTGGATCAGTCCTGGAGACTGTGCTGCTGCCTTTTTTTTCTGAGTGTTATGCTTTCTGTTCTCAGATAACAGCTTTGTACTCATTTTATGAAGTGTAAGCATAGGGTATACATTCACGCAGAAGTACGAGAGCACCTTTACCTGGTACTATTCTGGGTTATCATATTGAAAAATCCCTGAGCCCTCCACAAGGAAGCAATTACCAAGTGCTCACTGCATCACATTAAAGTTCACTCTGTCTCTCTGTGGCTACAGTGTGCACTGCATAAACAAATAAGCTATAAGAAAAAAATTTGCACTGGAAAGATGCTGAGGAAAATCTTACCTTTAGTTTATAAACAAAGATTAGGGATGGAGATAGGAGGGGAAGCCAATGTACTCCTAACACAATCAGAGAAGGCAGAGCCAAAGGATGTAAGGCCTTATTCAAATAAATTTTCTAAAGGCAGGTGGAACAGAAAAATAACAGGAGAATTAAAGGGAGTTTTCGCAGATCAGGAACAAAAAAGTTTAAAATACGAAGCTGAAACTGGCATAAAGATATTCAGGAGTAAATTCAGAAGAAATATTTTAAGAGAAAATTTGACCCAGAAGCTTTTGAACCCTGGGTTTACCTTTTTGTTAATATAGAACAACCTCTCCTCCTGAGTGTGATTTTTACCACACTTGTGTACATACACTTGAACACTTAATGATAAAGACAATCATGGTCTGTGTTCAGGCTTTGCCATGTTTTTTACTGGTATAAATGTAGAGGGTGACACCCTTTTGCATGGTCCTCTAGACTGAAGAGGCTCTTTAACAGGTCCTAGACATAGAATTGACACTATGTGAGCATGGATTTATAAGAGCAAAATTATTGAACATCCTGGTTTATTCAGCAGCTCTTGTAAGCTCCATCTGTGGGATCATGCAGGAGACATTTAATTGTGAGTCATAATCTGGTTTATCATTTTTCTGTACACAACAGACAAGACTACAAGAGACTACATAAAAGTTTGGCTGGTGTTACAGCAGTGTAAGTGGCACCCATTTCGGGCTGCCTGAACACCTAATGATAGCTTGTCATGGGGTATCATGACCTGACAGGGCTGTGCATGCAATTGTCTGCTGGATGTCTAGAATTCAAAAGGTTCTTGTAGATGAAATATTAGCACATTAAGAGTTTCTTTACACTTGTCTCATGTCAGCTTAAGTGGCTAAAATAGGGTTGATATAGAATGATAATTTAATGTTCCTGTTTTATCCTGTTATGTTTATTTATGTGGCCATGGCTGGCTGTCAGGTGTCTGCCAAGGCACCCTCTCCCTCCTTCTCCTCGGTGGGATGGGGAATAAATAAGATTAAAAACTTGTGAATTTAATAAAGAACAGTAAAGACCATGCATGAAAACAAGGGAAAACAAAAAGAATTATCTCTGCTTCCCCTCAGTAGGCAATGTCCAGCTGCCTCCTGGGAAGCAGGGCCTTAGTACACACAGGGGTAGCTTTAGAATACAAACACCTTAGTAAGGGATGCTTCCCTTCTCCTCCTTTCTCTTGGATTTTATCACTGAGCACAACACTTGGGATGGGATATCCCTTCTGTCAGTTTGGGTCAGCTGTCCTGGCTCTGTCCCCTCCTGGCACATTGCACACCCTCAGCCTGTAGGTTTTTAGCTGGAGATTGGGGTTGGAGAGACAGTGCTGGTGCTGTGCCAGCTCTGCTCAGCAGGAGCCAAGACACTGCGGTGTCACCAACACCTCTGCAGCCACCAACACCCAGCAGAGATCTGTGAGGGCTGCCGTGGGGAAAGTTAACTCCATCCCAGTCAGAGCCAATATGGGAACTGACCAGTAACTAATTATCACTGCATTTTTTTAACTAAAATATGAATGGATGTATCCTTCAAGCCAGTATCAGTGCACTTGTTTACATGTAAACATGTCCCAGAAAATGTTAGATATGTGTTCCAATAATTCACATTGATATAATTTTCCCCTACTTCCTGAGAAAGGAAAAAATTACTTTCACACTACTTGAAAGTTCACACCTAAAAAAACCCTGTAAAGGACTTTGAAGCTTTCATTTAGATTTCTGTCATCACTAGATCCTAGCCAGAAAACTTAAGAAGAAAAACTTTTACTCTTTTCTTAGGATATCTTAGTCCCAGATGAGACAAAAAATAATTGTCAAAAACACTTGCTGTGTGGTTAGTAATGTCAAATAACCAGATAAAAACCCAGAGCCATGCTATATTTTTTCATGATTTGTGTGTTATCAAAACAAGGATGAAACTTGAAAAAAACCCAAACATGGATCAGAAGTGAGAGTGGCTGGGGAGAATATAGGAAAGGAGGATACAGAGTAAGGCAATTTCCTGCTCTACCCTGCCTACACTTTTGCTCTTCCATTGACTTTCTTTGCCCTCAGAAAGTCACCTGGAGCTACCTCACTTCAAGGCTTACCTGCACTCTTGCTGGATGCTCTTACCTCTTCTGTAGCTTCCAAGGATCCAAGGATTCTTGTAACTTGGATTCACTGACACAGTTATGAGCTAGAGAATGATGTTTGCTTCCATTTAATTTTCCATACTGAGGAAGCAGATTAAAATGTTCAGAAGGCCTCCAAGGCAGCACCAGCAGCTCAGAAGGTCTGATGTCATCTCATCTCACATTTCTGTGATGGGCTCTCAGGTGACTCAGGGAAGAGTGCAAAAGTGTCACAAAGTCCTAACAGAGTTTATAGGGACAGTGTGGTGCCAGGTATTCCAGCACAGATACAGCTCTCCTTAACTAGCTCTGTGATGAAATCAAGCCTTTGTGTTCTTAATTCCTTATCTCTTACATATTCCTTCAAGTAGCATTAAAACATTAATCTTGAGGGATGATCAGGTGATGGACATGATCAGAACTAATGGACAAGTATGTACATAATAGAGATTTCTTTCCTTTAATCTTTCTCACAGTTTTGATTCTTTGTCTTTGTCAGACAAAGTTCTGGAATTTATTTTTAATATAAATTCTACATATCTCTTTCTAAGAGATAAAAGTCAATGCAGGGAGTTACACTCTTAGAAAGGATCCGTGGAGTGTAAAGAAGCACTGTTTTTCTTTTATGACATGAAAAATATTGTCTAGAAGCATCAATATCAAGCACAATCACTTATCTTCACATTTCTACTATACTATACTCCAAGGATACAAAAGTGTGTTTAAAGACATAGGATTGATTAACTCTCTGTGGTTTGTGCTTCTTTAAATTACCTTAACAGTAACACTCCACACAAAGAGGACTGGGTTTTTTTTTCACTTTGGGATTATGGCAGCAATCTTAACATGGGGTTTTTACAGGTGATTCTTTTATCAGAGTGGAAGAGGAAGAAAAGCAGTGGGGAAAAAGATCACCCAAATTGGCTTTAATGGTTTTATTACTTTAAAAAGCAATAAAGGCAACATCTTTTACAGAGGGTTAGAAATGAGACACTGACAAATTATTCATGTGGGATAATTAAAAGCAGATCTCAATCCTCTAGTTTAAATGATTCGATTCCTTCAGTGTTATAGTTTATTATCTCCAGCATAAATAACTGTAAATAAGAGGAATGGGAAAGAAGAGTTAACATCAAGATATTGAAATGAGGAATGTTACACAAAAAAACAAGTACCAGTCCTAAAAACTATGCACAGCGATTGTTTTGCATTAGCGAAGGAGAAAGAATGCACAGGGAAAAAAAGAAAACAACACATGGAAAAGGACAGAAGGTGATTTCTGTAATAATTCTTGCAACTGGCATATTATTCTGTTTGTGTTTTCATTCCATCATGGGGAAAAAAACTAGCTATGAGCAAAACACTTTTCAGCATCGAATAAGTTCAACAGCTCTTCATCCCTAGGCACACTTGGGAAAGCTGAAAATATGCTGAAATTCAAACCCCGGGGGACAGGGCAGGGAGGATATTGGGATTGTGTGTGAATTCAAGAAGGGAAATATCTCAACAATCTGAATACCTAGTTCTGGCATTTTCAAATGTTCACTTGTTTCAATAAAATGCATGTTTCCAGTTCAAAATTAACTCGAAGATAAATATTAGACAGGATTAAACCACCCCAAAATTAATTAGAGACAAATGTTTCTGTTCAAACCCTCAGATAAACAGAATTTTTGTTCCATTTGCTCAGAGAACAAAACCCTCTCCTTCTTTCCCCCCACCACCCTTAGTGCCAGCACTTCAAGAGTGCATGCATTGTGCGGCTCCTGCTGTGAGTAAACCTAACAGGTTTTGTGCAGGAAGGGAAAATGAGAAGACAAGCCACCTCACCCCTACACGCTTCCTTATCTTATGCTAGACAAAAAGATCGCTTTGTTCAGCTATTTAAGTCTTGCACTGAATAGAGACGTCGCTGTGGGGAAGTGGAGCTTGCAGAATGCTGTCTGAGACTAATACTCTAAATCCCTCACATTAAGTACACTAGTAGCAACTAAACAAATATCCACACAGATGTCATGCCATTCTACTGAGCAGTTTTATTCCATTTATAAAATGAAAGAGCAATCCCTTGACTGCTTGTCGTGGCAGGTGTCTGCGTATTTAAATGCTGGTCAGTTTTAAATGGAACACGTGTATTTAACTTTCCCAGCATGTCTAAAGCTTTTAAAGCCCATCACACTGATGCTAAAATAATAAGGGCCAGCAGCCTGGTGATATGATTGCTTTTTTATTGCTCAGTTTGTGCTGAGAACTCATTTTAATTCCAAAGGTTATGGCTTTTAAAGCAGCGCTACACCCATTTCCCTCCCCCAAACTGAAGCTGGAACAAGAAGGGCCATAAATGAGAGCTGAAAACGTATGCTGGCATGGCAATCCATCCTCTGATCCTTTTTATTTTTGGTGTGCTTTCTAACCACTCTTCCCAGCAAAGATCGAGAGTGTGTCTCACTTAAGCAGAAGATGTCAGCTGTTGTGAAATTGCCACATGGACAATTAAGATACTTCAAGGTAAAAACGTAAATAAAATGCAGGGAAAAGAGAGAAAGCATGCAATTACTGCTCACTGCTGCTGTCTCATTGCTTCAGAATTTCAATGTCAGAGGAAGGGTTTTGTCTCCCAATTGCTCATTGTTAGCTATGGCAATTATAATCCAGGAATACTAAAGGAGAGGCAGATGAATGGACATAGTGTCGAACTAAGTCTGGAGGAATGGCTTCTAAACACTTTAATGGCGTGATTATGTTCTCTGATAGGAACATATTGTGTCTGTTTCCACCATGGTTAGTCTTGCATGACACTTCATAGAATCATAGGATTGTTGAATATTCTGGATTGGAAGGGACCCACAAGGATCATCGCGTCCAACTCCTGTCCCTGCACAGGACACCCCAAAAATCCCACCATGTGCCTGAGAGCACCCTCAGAGAGGTTTTGAAGGATTCATCCCAGGTCCTCTGAAGGAATTGTAAAAGAATTCAGAAAAACAGACAAAGTGGTGGCCAAGAGCCATCAGGCAGGGGACAGGCTGAGTGGAGTTTCTTACAAAGGACTGGGGTGTGTCACATGGGTATATGCTAAGGACTTAGAGGTGACATATCTATGGAATGAGCTTAATGAAGATAACACGGATCTTAAACACACTGAGGAGGAATTTTCACACTGAAGTAAATTATGAAGATGATATTGAGGACAAAAAGAGTAATTTTTCGAGTTAAAAAATAATTATTGGGTTTTACACTTTTGTTTCACACGAAAGGTGACGTCTAAAATTCTTTCTGTTTGAACAGATGCTCTTTCAGTAAAGTCAGACTAAATTGCTTGAAACTCACAACAGAAAACTGGCATTTTAGAAGCCAGGCTTTAACATCTACTTTACACTTTTTCATCTTTCTTATAAAATTCAGGATAAATATTTCAGCTTACATGGTTGGGTAACAGTTATGATTAATGTTATAAGCAGAAGTTGAAAGCTTCATTTTTAATAGAAATAGAAAACGAATCCTGGAGCTGGGCCCATCTGTGCCTCATTCTACATGGGTGGGACAGCAAGTTTTGCAACAGATATGACACTTCTGTCAACAAGTTTTCTAAGAAAAAGCAGAAATGTAAAAGTATGAAAAAGAGCCGAGGAGCTGAGGGATAGCAAACAGCATATGAGAATACTTTTAAATGCTTTAAACCAAAGAAAATACTCAATTATTGGAAACTGAGTCCAGGGAGACTTCAAAGGATGTGTTTTCCACCAGGCACACTGAACAAATCTTGGGATGATCTGAAAACGGAAACCAGTGCATAGATTTTATTAATCCGTTTGATAAACTCAGGAGTAGTTCTGGTTCTTGTGCTAAGAGTAAATCAAGGAAACCCTGCAGCTCTTCTCTTTACTCCTTTGTGTACCCAGAGAAGTAAATCCTTTTATGAAAACTGGTGTCGTGGTTTGACACTGGCCAAATGCCAGGCACCCACAACAGCCATTCATTCACCCTCCTCTGCTACAGCTGGGCAGAGGAGAGAAAAAAAATAATGAAGTGTTCATGAGTTGAGATAACGACTGGGAGAAACACTTCAAGGGCAAAATAGGCTCAACTTAAAAGTACAAAGTCAGTTTGTTAATTAAAAAATCAGAGGAGGATAGTGAGAAGTGAAAATAAGCCCTTAAAATACCTTTTCTTCCCCCAAACTCTCCCTCCTTCCCACAGCCAGCACAGGGAGACAGGGCATGAGAGTTTTGGTCAGTTCATCACCCAAGNGGATCTCTGCATCCCCCGTGGATCCCCATGGGCTGCGGGTGGATCTCTGCAACCCCCGTGGATCCCCACGGGCTGTGGATGGATCTCTGCATCCCCCGTGGATCCCCATGGGCTGCAGGGGCACAGCTGCTTCACCATGGTCCTCACCACGGCCTGCAGAGGAACCTTGGCTCTGGCACCTGGAGCACCTCCTCCCCCTCCTTCTCCACTGACCTTGGTGTCACCATGTTGTTTTCCCTCACATGTTCTCACCTCCTCCTCTTCTTGGACTAGAAAAAAAACTGTGTCCACGTTGTTTTGATTTTCTTCTTAAATCTGTTACCACAGAGGCATTACCAACCTCTCTAACGGGCTCAGCTTTGGCCAGCAGCATGTCCATCCTCAGAGCCATCAGGGATTGGCTCTGCCGGACATGGTGGAAGCTTCCAGCAACTTCTCAAAGAAAACATCTCTGTGGCCCCCCCTCTACCAAAAACCAGGCCATGCAAAACCAACACAGCTGGTTTGAAGGTATCTTCTGATAGGGGCTTTGGCAGCTTTTCCACTGTCCAAGGTCTATGATGGCAGAGTCCCACAGGAGAGAAACTGGGAAAGCAGTCTCTTCTCAGGTGTGTTTCTGGGAGCCTGAGCCTCAGGAGGAAGAGATCAGATCCTGCTCAGATCCAGCTAACCTGGAAATCTCTGAACTTCCAAGTCAGAGTATTTTATCACAAGCTGGACTCTCCATTAAGAATTCTGGAATCAGTTTCTGAAGAAATACCTATCCTTTAGTTTATTGCTAGTTAGTGAATAATGTATTTGAAAACCTCTTGTAGGATAGGTTATTTTATTGCAAAGAATATAATGAAACTGTAAAAAAAAAATATATATGTATATAGACAAAGATAACACATGATCAAAGTTGCAGAATGATCTGGATGCTGGGAGAGGTTAAGGAGACTGAGAGTCTTCAGCTGGAAGAAGAGATAACTGACATATAATAATATCAAAGAAAAAAAGAAAATGCAGCGAGAGTGTTTCTTGTAACAGGCAGAGGGCATAAAGGGAGATTAAAAAAATAATATAAAATGAGCAGAAGAAGGATCTTTTTGTGGCTTATATTGTGACATCCTTTGTCCCAAGAAATTACAGAGACCGGGGGCAGATTTCATCTTGGGAATATAACGCTGGAAAAACCTTATTTCTCTCTTCTGTTCAGCACAGACTGCTCACAGCCATTTCTATTTTTCTTAGTATGAAATAGCGATGCCTGCTAGAAGTAGGCAGGAGTAGCCTGTGGTGACATGTTGCATATTCTGTATTCCAAAAAGTGTTCAGTTTATGCATAAGTCAAGGTTAAGAACTTCTGAGGAAATCTGCATAGGTAGTGTATATTTCTGTAAAAGGTAAGATGCTTATACCCTTCAGTTTTGTCATGAACACTTCCTTTTTTTCAAATACCCCAGTTTTGTTGAGACAGAA
>VWZW01000395.1:1289122-1384212 GCA_013397115.1 Edolisoma coerulescens | reverse complement strand
GGGGGGGGGGGCACGTTGTCTATTATTTATCGCTCCAGAACTAGCACAATTCCAAAGGAGAAATCTTTACTTTGCAATTCAGAAGACCTACCTGTGAAACATTATGAACTCTGTGACTATAACCATCACAAACTCCAGGGTTCATTTAACCACCCATAGATTTCTTCCATGTTGAGACATCTGATCAAATTACTTGGAGTTTCTTTTTTGAGTCTGTGGGGGACCAGTCAATAAACTTAACAGATTGAGGTCTGAGAAGTTTATCTCACCCTAAAATAAACACATTTGTCCAAATTAATCACATTAAACTCTATTGACTGTATTGATTAGGCTACACTGACTATTGTGGAAGCCTAAACAGCCAGCTCAGCTGTAGACAGATACATTTTATACTCAACAAACTGATGAAACGGATCCTATCCCCAAATTCCATATTCCAGGCAGCCATCACAGAGTGATATTTCCTGTAGTTTTTTTTAACAGCAGAAATGGATTGTTTATTGCCATGGATTTCAAGTTCTCTTCATAGTTGAATCTCAAGACAAGTCTGGGCTTAGTATCACACAAAGTTATTAATGAATTCTGCCCTGGAATAGCCAGTCCCTTCATACAGCTAATTCTCATTCTTCACTGTATGCTTTTGAATGCTGTGTTTTATGGCCTTTGGAAATAGAAAATGTGACAGGATTTAACATTGAAACTCAAAATGAGCAGTGCAAAAAGCCCACAGAAGCAATCATAAAAAAACCCCCCAAAAAACCCCAAAAACCCCTTTGGGATTATATATAGAATTCACTTGACAAAATATTACTATTAACAGTTTATTTTTTTAGTAAGCATGAAGGAAATGAACAAAAATTTCCTGGGGTCATCAAAAAACTACAAGTCAGCTGAACCACTCACTTGTTTCAGGTTTCAACTGTCCCTTTGTATCCTTTCTCTCAGAACTAGAGGTGAAGAAGAGTTGATTTGTTTATCAGCCATCAGCAGCACCCAGCAGTGAGCTGGGACCACAGCAAACCAGTGTTTCCAACTATTAATTATGGCTGATGTTTATAACACATAGATGCATTTTGCCTTTATCCATTTGTTGTGGTTTTAAGCCTGGCTGGAGATGAGACACCATACAATCACTCACTCAACCACCCCTTCTCTTCCTATCCTCCCACATGGACTGGGCAGGAGAGTTGATGCAAAACTTGCATGTTGAGATAAGAACAGTTTAATAATTGAAAATGAAGTAAAATATAATGATAATGGCAAGTATTAATAATAATGATAATATTAATAATAATATAATAAAAAGGGAAAAGAAAAAGTGATGCACAACCCAATTGTTCACCAGAGTTCCTCTGAAAAACACTCCAAAAACTGCCTTCATATGCCAGAGAAACACCTCAGAGTATTTTTAAAATTATGATGATAGAAAACCTCTGTGGCTGCTAGTGTTTAATTTTATAGTTTTCTTTTTTAAATTTGCTTCACTTTCTCCTGTTACTTGAACCTATGCTGAGTAAGAGAGAATATTGTGTGCTTTCAGTGATATGAAAGATATATTGTTATTTATAAATAGTTTGGCTACTATATATTTAAATGAATGTTGTTTCTGCTAATTAATTACAGCATCCAAATATACAGAATCCAGACAATTCTACAAGACAAATTCTAAACCTAAATAAACTTTCTTATACATGTGGTGGTATTCTTATATTTATAAGAATCTCACCTTCTTTTGGCAAAAAGGTGGAAGTTGTCCCTTTTGTGGCATAGCTTTCTGGATTAGAAAAATTGCACCAAAAATAAACCTGGTTCCTCAGAGGTTTTTTGTTCTCTTTGCAATAATTTTCTTTTCTTTTTCCCTTGGTATCAAGAGCAGGGCAAAGACTTTGTAAGGAACACTTAGCCTAGACCTTCAATTCCCGGAAGTGTTAGTTTGTCATTTTCTGCCTTATTTCAAAATCTCACCTAACTCCTTTTAATTCCTTATTCCCTTGGTATCCCAGGGCCCTGATCAGCCATTTGTTATACATCTTGATGATATTTGTACTCTGCCTGTGCAGTAAACTCCACGAACAAAGATTTTTTCTCTGTGCCAAGTTGGTTAAATTTTGATATGTCCCAACGTTAGAAAGGACACAACTTTGCCACATTCACTTGTTATAAGGTATTTCAGAGTGTATTTAATTCAAAGTCCCTGATGACAAACTCTTAATGCTTCTTGGAGTACATGTTCCTCAGCCCTACAACTCACATGTGAGTTTTCTTTAGCCACAGCAGTAATTCCTGAGATCTGCCAGTGGAAAGACAACTCCTCACGATAATTATTAATTTTTCTCTAATTTACCACTTCAGCAGTGGAATTCACTTGACATTTATTCATTTCCTCTTCCTGAAATTATTAAAATATTTGCTCATACAAATAAGACAAGTGTTTTCTCTAACAGAAAATTTTTCAAACCAAGTCTTTTTAAGATTATCTTAAACCACAGACAAGCCCTGGAGTGTGCACTACACATCACTTAGAGAGAAATTGAAATAACTTTTTTTTTTCCATCAGTAGACTCAGAGCATTTGTGTGAATACTCTCCTAATCTCAGTGTGAAACTTAATGTTGTTGAGCTGTAAGAGGAAGTATTGTAAGTTATTCAAAGTAGACATATATAAGAATACCATAACACACGATTCTTTGTCTTTTAAATGACACATCCTCACTGCCCATGAGTCAATCACATCTTCTCATGCATCTCCTAGGACCATTTATCCTTCTTCAATGACCAAATAATCCAGGGGATGTTAGCATCAATAGCTGGTCATTAAGAATTATTATTTAATGCTAAAAACCAGTGTCAGTGGGAATTCCATAAACTTCTCAAGGTGACTGTGAAACAGGTCCCATGGGATATTTATTAAAAGAAATTTCTGAGTGAATATGTTACACAACTATTTGATTTTGCTGTTGGCATAAATATAAAGAAATATGCTTAGAGTTTTGAGAAGGTCTCGGATTCTTAGAAAATCATGACTTGGTGGAAACAAATCTAGTGACGGTTCCACACATAGCAATTAATTAATACATGAAGATATAAATTAGTGGAATGCTAGAGAGAAATTCAGAAACCTAAATTCTCTTTTCTACTTGATTTCTACAATATCACAAATCAAATGTGTCCTGTCTTTCCTATCACAAATATCTTCTATTAATTTTGATTTTGTAGAAACTTCTGGGTCTTTCTTCATCTACCACCCTGTAAAGATTGTCTTAAGATATGTCTCTGTGTAGAGAACATAACAAGTCCACTACCTCATCATGTAGCTGAGATTTGTAGCTGCCACTCTAACAGAGCTATTTGGTTATTTTTTCCCATTTTCTCTTCTACCACAATTTGTCTATTAAAGTCAATTATGATCTTTATTTTTTCATCTTCCCTTCCTGTTCTCCCTAACATGGCGCTTCCAAGAATTGAAAGCAGTAACCACCCAGTCTTTACAGCATCATCCTGGCAGATAATGATGTTAAATTGATTGCACCTGCCTGTCTTGTAAATGCCTTAACAGAAGCTAAAGATCCAGCAACACACTTTTGGGAAAAGAAAAAAAAAAAAAGAAACTAAGGCAAAAGGAAAAATTCTGATGTTTTTCTGAATGTAAGAAAAAGTACTGAATGCAAGAACGAGTGACTGTGTCTGCGTGAACTACTAATAAGTGAAAACTCCCCATTTTGTTTATACTCAACTCTGTCATACTGTCTTTACCTAACATGTATCTTTGTAAAGTCAGGTGTGAAAGTCAGAATATGGAAAGGAATATGGTTAAAAAAACCCCTACTTATATTAATGTTCAGGACCAATCTACCCTCCAGTGCAGTACACTCTCTACTCAAAGACATTCCACTTCCCCTCTCTCTAATTTTCACAGGCAGTCTTTATCTGTCCATCTGCAATGCATTTCTGCTCCATTAAGTTATTATAATACACAGCCATAAAGATAAAGCAACTGTAAATTATTGCATTAACATTCTAGTCATCAACACATAAACTCAGCCTGAACAAAAGGCAGAAGCTATTTTACCTGAGAACGTGACATTTCAAAAACAGAATATTCTCTTTCAAAATGGATGAAAAAACACTTGAAATGGCAATTAATACTGCTCAGAAATGCCATCCTGACATGTTTTGCTTTTGTGTTTGCTCAAATGTATCTCAACACTCAGTCTGAAGGAAAAAAAACCCACAAACAAACAATATAATAGGATAGTAGACTAGACTAGACTAGACTAGACTAGACTAGACTAGACTAGACTAGACTAGAATAGAATAGAATAGAATAGAATAGAATAGAATAGAATAGAATAGAATAGAATAGAATAATTCTTTGGGAAGGAACCTAAAACAATAATCTAGTCCAGCTGACTGAACAATTCAGGGCTGACCAAAGGATGAATCATGTTAAGCACCTTGTCCAAATGCCTTATAAACACTGACATGCCAGAGGCATCAATCACCTCTCTAGGAAGGCTGTCCCAGCGTTTGACCTAATTTCTCAGCAAAAAATTGTTTCCTAATATCAAGTCTGAACCTCTCCTGATGCAGCTTTGAATAATTCCCATTCGAAATAAAGATAAATACTTTTTAAAATTCTAATTGAAACACAGATACTGAATGAAGGATGCTGTGAAACATATGGCAGGAGTGGGGGGGAAGTAATTATCACTTGAATTCATAAAACGTATAAGATTATAATTTTTATTATATAGCAGTTCCAAATAGTAAAGAAAATTATCAACAATTTGAACTGTTGGTCAGTCTAGGTTAGATGTTTTTCTTTCATCAGTTATCCATATTAGACATCCCAGGAAAGTCCCAAGCACACCAAGTTTTCACTAGATATCCCAGTTGCACCAATTATCAGCTTAGAGATGCCTGAACCAGAAATGACCTCACAATGACTCTTTTTAAAAGCCACTAACATGGTCCTAATGGAACAGGCCAGGCATGCCTTGTCATTTTGTCAGTATTTATAAGCACTGCGATCTTAGAAGAGCTTGGGTGAAAGTTCTCCAGGAAATTTTGAGCAAAGCCCAAAGAAGTATTTTCAGATGGCAAAAACTATCTCTGAATGTTAACAGCAGGAATGGTACTTGTGCTCATACAAGAATCAAAGCATCTTGCTTTGAGAGCAAGCCTTTCAAATGCAAAATTAAAAGGGCTGTGGGGGTTTTTTTGGGCTCGGTAAGATTTGGTGGTATGGACCCTGGAATTTGTTGCAAAAGTTATTGCAGTCTTCTCCTCTCTGGTTTTAGAAATGAAACTGGGCTACCACAAGCCCTCTGAAAGAAGAAACTAGAATTGCTTTTAGATAAATATTTTGAAAGTTGTTTGTATTTTGGAAATGGAAATAAATTAAGCTTGCTACTTAAAATTATTTATTTCAGAACTAAATATTTTCATGAGAGACTTGCAGGGGGAAAAAAAAAGGAAAAATAAAAACATATGGCAAGCAGAAAAGACAGTTAGCCCCTCTGTTTGGTTGTGTTTCTGATCCCTGCACAGTGATGGAAGTTCTTATCTGTCAGGCATATTTCCTGGGCAGATTGAAACTCAGAGATACAGGTTGGACCTTATCAGTCAGGGGATGTGGGATGGTACCTGCAAACTTCAGGCAGGGATAGAGAGTGTGCACTTTTTCCCAAATGAAGCATACAAAAAACAAGCTAATGCTTTAATAAGCCACATTTCATTCTCTTTTTGACAGGTTGGAGGACACTACAGTTATAAGCTATTTATTTACTCTCTTGGAGAGAGAGAGCAGGAAGTCTAGCAAACAGAATGTTCTTTCTTTTCCATGGAACATTAGGATAAGAATAAGCAAACCAGCATTTATATTATCTCTCCTTTATATGAATGTCACATCATTGCCTCTTTGAGATACGAGAGCATTAAAAACCTTCTTCATGCAGCAGAGGAAAAACATGCACAAGTAAGTGATGTCCCTGGTCAATAGACAAGTCACACACTGGATCCTGCTTCCCACAGTGATCGTCGAGGGTGGTGCTCACCACCTTCAGTTCAAACTTGTGGCCAATGGCCAAAATCCCTCCCAGTCTTGTCAGGAAAAAGTCAAGCAGAGCCCTATCCATGAAGACTTAGTGCAGAATCAGAGTGCATAGTAAATGAGAAGTGTTAATGACATCAATGGCTTAATGCTAAGCTGCTTTAATCAGTGATTCTATTTAGTGTAGATGGCACACTAATGCACACATAGCAACCACCCACCAGAGAGATAAGGCAGTAAATCTTTCCAGCAGCAACAGGGTTCTTACCAGCTGGCAGAGGTGTGACTGAGGGTAAAGCTCCCATAGTCCATGAAAAAAATGTGTCTGTAGCAGTAAAAAATATAGGAAACAACAACAACAAAAAAAAAATTGGAGCATTTTTGTATTATCAGGGTCAAGACCGTTATAGTTGAATCTGCAACCTTAGAATAGGCATCTCTGCTTCTTATTAAAAACTCCGTATGTCTGCAATCAGTGTCCTTCCCTGCAAGTATCTTCACCACTCAGAATTCACAACAAGGAAAACTCTCTTCTGTTTGATTTTTCTTTTTTTCTTTGTCCCTCAAATGAATTAAAAAAAAAAAAAATCTCCTTTTTTAATGCTGATTCATGAAATTATATATTCCCAAAGATTTGTGGAAGACTGGAGAGACTGATATCCAGAAATTCTGTGGTAGGTTGGACACTCACATTATAAAACCTAATAGGAGGTCAAATATTGAATTGTCTTCTCATGATTCTGCAGGTTTAGTTTCATATGTTTATTCTCACATAAAAGAAGGTTTCTTCCTGTAATGAAATCACAGGTGGGTGGTCAGAACATGTTTCCATCAAGGAGCCATCAGTCAATGACCAGACAAGGTAGAAAAGCAAGGACATTTGCTTCCAAGTTGATTCATTTTTAACAGGAGCAAAATTATGTTGTTACAGTTTTATTTAGAAATAATTAAGATTCAACATGTCATAATGAGCATTGTGCAGAGAATACAGAAATATGCATTGTGCTTGTAAATATGTCAGGGGAACTTAAATTTAAATCAGTGCAACCAGCACCATTCATCCCATGAATTTGAGCTTCCAGTCTGCTTACTGAAGTCTTTTTCTTCAGTCACTAATTTTGGGTGATAACACACAAGAGTCATCCTTATTTAAATTTAAAACTAGGTGTTGTACATCCATCTCCTCTAATAAATATTTCGTCTTATTTTCATGACATTTACATTAAAATATCTGGTATAATCAGTGGTGCTGGCCATGTATTGACATTTTTAGGAGAATCTTTTCTTATTAATATTGAAAGTCCTCGAAATATTTCAATTCTAGAAGGAAGCAAGGAATTTTCGAACAAAAAAATATCTATACCCTTAATCATAAGACTTTTGTCCACATGATACTGGAATACCTCTGTTAAAAAAATAAGGAAACTAAAATTTTTTGAGGACAAAACAAGCAGAAGAAGACAGAGAGTGCTGGCGTCTTAAGGAAACAAGGAGACAGCGTTTGTAACTGTCTCAGATCCTCCACCTGAAGTAATTGGGTTATTTTTATGAGAGTCAGAGTACAACACTATCTAAAAAAGGATTTTGTAGGGGATGAGGATAACTCTTGTTTCCTGAACTCTGCTTGCACTATAGGTGAAACCACACGAATCTCCATGTGCTCAAGTTTGAATTGTACACAGTTGCCACTGCAGGTTTGCATTCCAGAAACAAATCACAGTGCAATATTAATGCTTTAAAAGAATAGGTTCCCCATTACATGAAGGTTGAGAAAGCAACTTTAGAGTGACATGAAGACAGTCTTTTGCTTTTCTACCATAGCTGCTCATAACCCAAAATCTAGCTCTGAGCTGTGCTAGGAATTATTTCCTTTTCTCTTTATCCATTTTTCTTTCTTTTATATTTCATTATTCAGCTACAGAAGCATACGATCAGTGCCTCATTATTTCAGGACAACAGTCACTCTCTAATTGTTTCACGTCTGATGAGCATTTCAATGATGGATGACCTGCCTCACTCTGCAGAATTTTATAGCTGAAAAATGGATTCAGGGTCACGAGGAAGTAATCCACAGTCTAATATTCACCATCTACTAAAACCCTGAGTCTTTTGCTTTATCTTTCTGTTATTGTTAATTCCATATATACTTTACAAAACTACTGATCAGAGATGAACTCTTCTTTCATTTACTTTCCAACCTAAGTGTAATTCCTCTGCTATCTTCCAAGATGTGATGATTATATGGGAAGACTCAAATGTCAACATTAATCACCCACTTGATTCTAGGAAAGAGCAGATTCAAAACTCTGAAGGGTCTGGATTGGTGCTTTTCCTCTCCAGTGCTAGATTTTCCAGTTGGATAAAACTTATGGTGAAAAAAATCCTGGGATTAAAATTTTAAAATAATAATAATTTTAAAAATCTAATGTTTTTACTAGATTTTTGCCTTTGAAAGTGAAGTGAGTTCTTGAACTGCCCAGCAAAAACTGATAGACTAACACTGTCTTATCATAAAGGGACCAGTATCTGTGAGCCAAACACGAGTCCTTGTGGATTTATAACAATTTACATTATTTTTAAAGGTTTTAGCATATTTCCCTGTTGTTCTGGTTTTGACTGGGCTAGAGTTAATTTTCATGTCAATAGTTAGTATGGAGCTGTGTTTTGGACTTGTGACCAAAGCAGTGTCAATAGCACAGGGATGGTTTCATTACTGCTAATCCGAGCTCACACAGAGCCAAGGGGTAGTGTGAGGAGTCTGGGGGGAAACAAGGAGTTGGGAGTGGACACAGCCAGGACAGCTGACCCCAGCTGACCTAAGGAGTATTCCACACTGGATGGAGTCATGCTCCGCATATAAAGGTGGGGCAAGGAGTAAAGGGAGACATTTGGACTGGTGCCATTTGTCTCCATCGTCTAACATTGTCCATGTCACCATTTCGCGTGATGGGGCCCTGCTCTTCTCCTGGAGATTGCTGAACACCTGCCAGCCATGGGAAGGGGTGAATGAATTCCTTGTTTTGATTTGCATGTGTTCTTGGCTTTTGCTTTACCAGTTAGACTGTTCCTATCTTAACCCACAAGTTTTCTCACTTTTGCCCTTCTGATTCTCTCCCCCATCCCAACCTGGGGAGTGAGTGAGCATCTCTGTGGGGCTTAGTCACTGCCTGGAGTTATGGTTTAACATCTGTTCATCCCCTTTTATCTTACCCTAAAATATTGTCTAATTTTACTTTCTCTGCAATTCTGTTTTGCCTCTAAGCTGCACCCTTTTGGAAACTTACACTCAGAAGTTGTTGACTATTGCCAAATTTGTAAACATCTTCACCATCTTCTAAAATTAATGCACTTTGGGAATAAGTACTGCTTTGGTATCTACATTAAATTGCTATTCATTTTCCTTTAAACATATACTGATAATCTTGAGAAAACATGCTAGTTCACTCCCCCAACCCCCCCCAAAAAACCCATGAAGTATTTACTCTACAAATCTTTTACAACTTTTTACTTCATAAAACTTACTCTTGTCTTTAAGAACTTGTTACCAACATAGTCAAAGAAAATCCACTTTCTCTAAAATTACTGCTTTCTTCTGCCTCAAATCTTTCCAAATGATCATTCCAGCTGCAGCATGAGAAGGTACAAACGAGTAAAGGTGAGAAGAAGGTCAGTAAGTATAACTAATGTGTTTAACATAACAACTGGTGCTATGTTTTTCCCTACCATCCCGACACATCTCAAGCCTTAAACTGAGCTCTCAGACTGTGCCTTATTATTTGTCATGCCAATTATTAGTCTACTGTTGGTGCTATCACAGTGGGATAAAGTAGTAGCAATTTTCTGAGCATGTATATAGGTTATAGCAGGAAAATATATTGTTCTGCAGCTGAAAGAAATGGATGGGCCTTTCAGAGGCCAATACTTATTAATATAAGAATTGGTATCTATTAAGTTATTATTTGTGACTGATCAAAACCATTTAATCAGCTCTTTCAGAGGATAAAATAATGATATATGATCAACCATCTCCTTGAGGACCTATTCCCTTGGCATTTAGTTCTGGTGTCCAGTTTCATCTCCTTAGTCTCCTAAATTACACTTGTGCTTTTAAAAGTGGATTTTCCAGCATCCTCTCACCATATTTTCCCATCTGGGCATCTGCCAGACTTTACAAAATGCCATCTCTCCTACCTTCAAGTAAACAGGTGTTTTTATTTCTATAAAAACTAAGGAGTAAGAATGGATGATATATATCTAGAACGTGTATCTGCTTGCTGGATATAGACACCTGGGAGCATCCCCGTGCTGTCACACAGAAGTAGACACAGTTGGTTTATAGCTGGTTTATAGCCTTATAAATCTCATTTCAAATCTTTTTTATTTTCTCTGGTTGCTTACACCATTTGCATTATAACTTAGTAGATTTAGATTAGGTATTAGGAACAAATTCTTTCCTGTGAGGGTGGTGACGTACTGGCAGGGGTTGCCCAGAGTTCTGGATGCCCACCCCTGCAAGTGTTCAAGGCCAGGCTGGATGGGGCTTGGAGCAACCTGGTCCAGTGCAAGGAGTCCCTGCCCATGGCTGGGGGTTGGAACAAGATGGTTTTGAAGGTCCCTTCCAACCCAAGCCATTCTATGACTCTATGAACTTACAGGGTTAAAACTGCCTCCAAGGACAGCATGACCCTAATTCTGGAAGCCAGTAGAGCTGTCTTTCAAAGTCTCAAATACTCGATGAACTTGGAACAAACTGGAAGATAAAAAACCACATGTTAAATTCCAGTTTTCACTCACTAATCAATAGAGATTTTATAGAAGTAACACAAAATAGCAAATTTATTTAAAAAAAAAAAGGTATTATCATGCAGTTTTTGGTGAAAGGAAAATGTGGAAGAATTTCGGTCAGGAAATTAAGAAAAAAAATACATTGAAACATCTTGAATACTCTATCTGCATTTTTTTAAACATACAAAATAACTTCTCAAGAAAAAAGCAAGATGTTATGGATTTCTGACAGCAAAAATTTTGAGGGAGCAAGACTAGAAATTAATGTTTATTTTACACAGTATGCAGCACGATAACAAAAATGTATCTGTCTCCTTCTTAGCAAAGGTTGTTGGACCATTTATGTTTAACTAATATCTCAAGTGCAGGAAAAAAAAATTAAAAATCAAAATTTCACAAATAGAAAAATCTTGTCCTCCTGCAAGTATGCAAGCAATGATTATCAAAAATTCAATAAATATGAACTGAAAATATAGAGGAAGAAAACCCAATCCAGTAATAAAATGCAGGGTACTCTTTATATGCAACAAACAGGCTTATTTTTCTCCAAAATGATTGGAGTAATAAACAGGAAGTTTTATCCTGCAAAGGGCTGGCATAATCAGAAAAGTGTCAACAGTGTGAGATTCTAAGATAGTCCTGATGGAATAAATATATCATTGGTACAAGGAAATTTTAAATTTTTGACATATTCCTTAAATGTCAGGATGAGAAGTAGATGATAGTTTTATCTTAGCAGCCCAGTCTCCAATCTTTTTATTATTCATATGTGGTTTACTAGTCAGCAGAGTATTTTTTGAATTTGTAGGAACTTAGACACCGATTAATGACCTGATGGTACAGTCCTAACGCACTCTTTCAAGGCAATTAGTTCTCACATTTATTGCAAATCTATATTATAATATGAAAAGCTGATTTTGTTGGAATTAGGAGGTCCAGGGATTAAGTATGTCAACTGTAAAATATCTACTAGCAATAACAAAGTTGATGGCCTTGGTAAATAAAAGTGAAGGCACACAAAATAGGTTTTATTACAACTTTGCTCAAGCTGAAAACTTCAAGCCTCATTTTACTGTATTTTTCATGTCTCTGTGGCAAAAATAAAGGAGAATGAAATGCCACATGAACATGATGGAAATGAAAGGAAAGTTCATACAATTACCCTTATGTTTGGATGTATTCATACACAGTGGCACCTGACAGTAATATTATTTGCACAGACAAAATAAGACTGGTGTTATTACAACTAATAGACTCTAAATCTGCAAAGAACCCAGCATTGAGGTTTAGTGTACAAACCTGGAAGCCTTATAGACTTAAAGATCTTTTTTGTGGCTATAGTAACACAGAAAGGAGCCTGAATTTGGCAGGAATTGGTCTGAGCTTCACTGCAGGTAGAAATGCAAATGTCTATTTAACTTTTAGGTCAAAGAACATGATCCAGGGCTAAGCAGCTTCCCAGAAGAGACTGCCATTGAGTTTTATGCAACCAAAATTTCCTAAATCGTCTTTTAGTCTGAAATCATCTTTTCAGTTTCAGTTGCTGGATTCAGTTGCCACTTTTGAAAGCAAAATATTTAATGAATAGAGCTTCAATGTATTGCTATTGTACAGAAAAAAATACTCTGATTTACATGAGCCATATTTTAAATGGAGGTACTTAAGTATCCACAACTGTTGTTTGCAGGTGAGGACTCAGCTCCTAACAGTCAATATCACATAGATATTGACCTATGTGAAGTATAGAATTTGTTAGTATCTCATTACCAGTGCAGAAGTACAGTTATTTCCAGCCATACTTTTCACTACAAATTGATTTTGTCTCTGCAGTTCTAGCCTTTTTTGATTGATAAAACTGTGTAAAATCCTGAAATCAGCATTTAGGTCAACACTTACCGTAAGGTGCAATGAATTTGGTCCTTAATATGCAAAATGAAACTTAAATCTTTAGAGAGTCTGGGGTCTCATGGTCCACACTATTCAGAGGCTGAGTACCAACCATTTAAGATGGTGGCACCAATATCATTCTTATCCCTCTACCAGGAGCAGAAGAAATGGATTTTCAAATAGACGAAAGACTAAATGATCAGTCTGTGAACAAATTATTTTTTTCTCTGATTTAATGTTTTTAATTACTCTTCATTAGAATCACATATATTCTGTGTTGGATGGGAACCACAGGGACCATCAAGTCCAACTGTTAGTTGATTGGCCCGTATGGGAATTGAACCCATGACCTTGGTGTCATTTTACCAGCCTCATAACACATTCATAAATATTAAGAGATCGTTATCTGTGATGAGAATTTCTTAAGAATAGAGTTGGGAGGAAGAATATTAAAATAGATTTGTATCTGCAGCCAGACATAATTACAAGGTAAATCCCCCTCTTATCAATGCAGTTATGGAAGGGATAATAAAGCTATTCTCCCTTGGCTTCAAAATATGAGACTCTTCCCATCCAGTTCACAAAATTGGTTTAGTGACAACATCAAAACCCTCTTTTTTTCCTATATCTGTACCAAACCAGGATCTGATTACTACATTCTGAATCCTAAAACTGACCCCCAGTGGTTAGTACAGGTGTTAAGGCATTCTCATATTTGTTTCCTCACACAGAAAAATGATCAAGAATTTCCTGTTTTATATGTCTGGTGA
This sequence comes from Edolisoma coerulescens, assembly GCA_013397115.1. NCBI lineage: Eukaryota > Metazoa > Chordata > Aves > Passeriformes > Campephagidae > Edolisoma > Edolisoma coerulescens. The sequence continues at coordinate 1,370,719 of VWZW01000395.1, read as the reverse complement.
GAAGGAATTATGTGTCTTCCTGGAAAACTCACATCACCGTTTTTTTCTTCTTTTAAGATCAAAAGGAAATTTAAGTTGCCACAAGTGAACATACCAAGATTTCTTTGTCATAATTATCACAAATTAAGGAAGATATCCATGTGGAAAAAACTATGAAAATTTTTATTTGCATACAGCTCACAGTGAGACACTGAAACTTGCACAAAGGCACGCTATTTAGAAGCCAAATATCTATTGTTTAAGTGAAAGTGAAGACACAAAACCTATGAGGGAATTTAAGTAGGTGGAATTTAATTACCTGAACTGGAACTTAGCCAGGGCAGCAAGGTTAACACCTCTACTGATCCCATATTTTTTCAATCAGTTACTTTAACAACCTTGTATTTGCATATTTCTCAAGTAAAATTCAAGGCAGAGCAGTTAGAGGTGAGTGTTGTTGCTGCCAATATGATGCACTAAACCAATATTATTTTTGCTGCTTGCCTGTGCTCTTCATTGTGTGCAGTCTTACAATGAAGTTTGGAAATTAATTTCTCAGGCACAGAAACAGTGGTTGGTATTTATCAATTTTAGATTTATATCTTCTAGTCAACCCAGGTGGAAAATTAGGTGAAATGCAAGACTTCAGTAAGCAGCCAGATGTTGCCTCTTTGCTGAGCTGTCCTAGGTCAAGAAATTACACACTTCCCCTATTTTGTTAGTATAAACAAACATTAAATAAACAAACATAAAAATATGTTATTGCATAAACACCAAATAACATTATATTTAGAAAATCACAAAGCAAGCAGTTGATGACTTTTTTCTTTTTTAATAGCAATAGGAACAATTTGAGGCCTGTATAATTCAGCATTTTTACTAAAGCCAGAAAAATTAATAAACTGAAAGTTCAACCCATTGGTCTGTGTCGATCATAAAACAGAAATACATTTATTTCCTTAATTGCTGCCTTCCTAGGTCATGTCTTTTGCTGGTCAGTTAGTCACTGATTGTATATCTCCTGATATAAACATTATATAGAGATACATTATATGGTGCTCCCTGCAGATGCATCATCAGAGGTTGCCACTTGTCTGAAGAGCTTGTGCTGTAAAAAAGAGGGCAGAGAATGGGGTGGAGAGACAATAGAGGCACTGCAAGGTATCGAGGGGGACAGAAGAGCTTGGCAGTCACAAGCAGGTATGTCTGGATTGACCACCCTGACAGTTCACAGGAATTTATGTGAAGTTCCTGGTGCAATGTTGGTTTAACCATCTTCACACAGAAGATCAACAGCCCATTTAAAGAGAAAACCTGACATTCAGTCATCATTCCCTAGTCCTTTATCTTTATTTGGTTTGTGTTTCTTTGAGGAAGGCTTAGTATCACTCTGTTTATGTGGCTACGTTGCTTAGGTCCTAATACAACTAAAAGTAAAAGCTTAACTGAAGGGTCAAAGAGGCATCACCCTGCACATTTGCCCATGGAAATACGAAATTTAGGTTTTCCTTCTTCTAAACACCCAGCCCTTTCTATATACCACAAGAACTATACCACAGGGGAAGTGCTTTAGTTTTAAACATTAATAAAATAAAGGAATTGCAAATTCTGAGAATTTTCTGGTGAAAGAAAAAAGTTTTGTGTGCAGAGTCAGAGCTTCGGAGCTGACCAACCATTTCCAGGGGCATTTATAAAGGGGTGTTTTGTAAAAATATCTCCCCAAATGCCTGATTTTGGAGTGGGAGAAAAGACAACCTGGGTCTCAGAGGCAAATGTTTTCATAGACCTGAATGACCTGGAGCATCCCTTAGAAAAGGAAGAGGGACATGGGCCTGTGACACAGTGACAAAGTGACCTTTCCAGCCAGTCTCCAACAGCTCATAGGAGTCCTGAGGAAAGGAATGGCAATGGCTTTCCTTATTTTGGAACCCAAGCAGAGACTATAGCAAGTTATACTCTCAAGGAATTTGAAGTTCACCTACCCTGCTTAACCTCCTTTTTTTTTTTTTTTTAATTTTAAATGGCTATTAGAAAAGACAAAAGAATCCCACTCAAAAGCACACAGATAATTAAAGCCAATAAGTAAACTTTCAGAAATAATGTCTTGAGATTTATTTTCTCCATAAAAAACAAATGTTGCTATGGCAAAATAAACTCTCCTCATAGACATGCAGAAAACATAAGCTCTTTTTTTTTTTTTTTAACATAAAAAAGGGAGAGTGAAATAGTTTCAGTGTTTTGAAATAATTTGAGATAATTAAATTGGAACGTTGGGGGTTTTTTTATTTTAAATTGGGATTATCCCTAACTTCTCATCATTAAAATATGTGTCTGTATCCAAAGTCAACCATGAATTAAAAGAAAAGTTAAATTAAGCTCCAAATGGTGTGGTTTAAGTAGCACTGATCCTCCTGGGTACAGGGGAATACCCTATTCCCTTGCAGCTGACTACATAATTACCCAATATTTTTTCAGAATTATTTTCCATGATTTTTTTTAAATCACATCAAATTTACTTTTTATTGTTGTTTACTTTTCACCTATTTCTAATTTAAAGTAAATGTCAAATATTATGACTTTTGAAAAAAATCATTGTTTCAGATTTTGACCACTTCTATGGACATACAATCAACTATTATTTTCAGGTTTTCCCCCAGCTAGTTATTGTTGTCACTAATAACCTCTATTAAAATGAATAGTTCAGAAATATATTAGCAACTAGAATAAAATAGTCAATATTTATTTTAAGAATATGACCATAATGTTAGGTCTTTATCACAATGGTAAGAAAAGAAGAGATGAAATCTAAAATGCATTCTTGAAAATGAAAAAACAAATCGGTAATGAACAGAAGGAAGCTTATTAAAGAAGAATTTAGGTTTTTCTTCTCCATGATTTGGAAATGAAAGGCAGCTATCCAGGGACCAGAAGTTACATTGCACAGAATAACTGCCTGATTTGTGCCTCATTAAAAATCAAATTGCATAAGTCTATTATTATTAGTAATAATGCTGATCAATTAAAATACAATTGCCTCACCAGGACCTGATTGCAGTAGTATCATACAAGACAAAATTAGAGCTCAAGTGGCTCTTTAAATCCCAGGCCCAGAACAAAACTGTGTATTTTTAAGCCTGAACAATGATTACCAGTAGAATATACTGCTAGGAGAGGTCCCTGTAACAAGAAAACACTCTGGCAAATAGCACTAATTGATATCTCTGATAGCTGTGTGAGCACAAGTGTCAAGGATTGATCAAACGTGGACCTTTTAAAGTCTCTACCCTACGAGGATCAGACATCTGTGATGTACAAAAATAGAACTGATGGCTTCAAAGTGCAGGAACACAGAACAGCATTGCTATCTGAAAACAGAAAAATGCTGTCACATTCCCAAAGGAGAGGATTTCACTAACACAGATATTTTAGTTTGTGCTACAAGCATTTCAACTCCCATGACTGCATAAATATCATAAAGTGACAATCAGAGTGAGGCAAAAGATCAGCATCTTACTCACAAGGAATCCTACCAAATTATATTTATAACCATTTTCTCCAGAACAACTATTGTAAGGGCATGACTGGCAACCTGAGCAAGCGCTGCATCGTCTAAACCCCAAATTGAGAAGAACTTTCAGAGTTAAGCCACTGAGCAACCCAAATAAAAGTCCACTTCATTAAATCTGCTTTCAGTCTTTCTCATTGCCTCACTAATTAATACTTCAATAGCTGGTAGGTCCATATCTTCCCTTAGTGAACATCTTCTTGCCTTTAAATTGATGAGGGCATTACACAAATGTACCATGTCTGGGAAATCCATGGCCATCCATCATGGTTCAAATGAGATATCCAAGTCCAGCTTTACTGTGATTTACCACACTTTCTTCTTTCAATTCACTATGAATTGTGGTATATTGCATTGTCATTTGGAGATAATGACAAAGATATTCATTTAATACCATCTAACTAATTTTTGAACACTTTCAGTCACAATTCAACAATTCATGGACATTAAAGAGAAAACCTGGGTATGAATGGATGTCTTCGAAGTTCTAAATCTCAGTATGAATTCCCTAACTTCTGTTGCTCATAATGGTCTGGGGTGGTATAATCAACTGAATACAACAGTGATATTATCTCCAGGCATTTAAAACTGGGGGAATGCCACCAAATAAATGCTGAGAAAGTAGTTCTAGAAGCCCTTTGCAGAGTGATGAGTAAGTTGTTTAAATAAGGTATCTGTGCTGTATCCCATCTCAGATACCCACCCCAGACACGCTAATGAGAAACACGCCCTACAACAGGCACAAGATTTTCTGGACAAAAAATGGGTAGTAGACTCTAGAAAATGCTTATAAATCTGCATTCTTCTTCAACAGATAAACTAAACCTGAAGGTTTTTTTGAAAAGTTTTGATAACATGCTCCATTGTGTCAAGCAGTTTGTTGTAGCCTAAATCATTTAGGTTGTTAGGAGCTATTTGTGCCACTGTTTTTTTGTTCTGCAGTTTTCATTTTTCTTTTAAATCTCTGATCGATGTAAGTAGCTATAAATTCCAAACCACTGGTAGGTCCAAAACTTATTTGTTTTTCTCTCAAGTGATATTTGAGCAAGTCAATAAATCCCAAGGAAAACTGACAATACAAAAAGTATTTTTTGTTCTGATGAAATAAATTCTTAATAACTGACTTTTAAAAAAATCTATCCCATTGACAATGTTGATTTCAATTTCCTTGAAGTCAAGTCATAGATGAAATTGGACCATACAATACCGGTATCAGGGAATGAGACTGCCATCAAAAAATAACATAGAGGTGATATACTCTCTCTTTATAAGACAGTCTAAAAGCTATTTAATTCAACATAGATCATGATATCCTGGCATCAGATTTTTACCTAATCTTCTACACTGTTTGAAAACTGAGTACAAGGAGGTGAATACATATATATATATATATGTATATATATATATATCCAGATTTCTGCAGTTTTGGAAGAGAAACATCTCATGAATATCTAGCCACCTACACTCATGAATCTACATAAAAAACATGGGTGAGATCCAAAACCACAGTAGCTCCATCTTCACTGGGGAAAATAGTTTATATATGCAATGTAGTGTAATTTTCACTTTTTCAAATATTTCTTCAATTTAGTTATATAGCTCCTTATACAGGTCATGGAAGGAATCCTAATCCTCAGCTTAAACGTGTCAACTGCACTCTCCTCTTTCAGTCCTCTCCACAGATTTTATAGGACATTATACTAATTTTGGCTGGAATAGAGGTAACTTTCTTCATGGTAGCTCACAGGATGCTGTTTTTCAGGTTTATGACCAAAACAGTCATAAATTCATTTTTGATTTAACTGTGAGACTGTCTTTGATTCAACCCACAAGGTTTTTCACTTTTACCCTTCTAATTCTCTCCTCCATCCTGTGGAGGAGTGAGTGAGGGGCTGTGTGGGGCTGAGCTGCCTGTTGGGGTTGACCCACAACAGATGGTTGATTCATATACAAATATCTACACAGCTGACATTTGGAAATTGATCCCTTTGCCCAGACGTAGACATCTGGTGGTACATAAAAAAGATTAGATAATCATATTTCAACATAGGTTTTCTTTGTGAGATGCCATAGCTTATCTCAAAAAGTGCGTGTACTCAGCTAAGTTATTCCCCAGATTCAAAAACTGGACTGAATGGTTTGTCATTGGCTCTTGCTTAGGTTTAATTCATAACACTATTAACAGTCCTATTGGATGGGTCTTAGTGCAGAAAACAAAGACAGGGACAATTACAAGGAAACCAGAAATTCAAATTTTTTAAGCTAAATAACTACTCTGGAAAGTTACAGCTCATCAGAGATTAAGCTCAGTTGTCAAATAAAGGCATCAAGAAGCAGCTGAAATTTCCTATAGTACCTTGGTAGATATGAACTGGAAAGTACAAAATACAGAGATATCAAGTTCGATTTGCAGAAGACCACTGTACTACCACAGCAAGTGCTAGACACCAGGGTGTACCCCAGAACATATCAAGTGTCAGCAGACATGAGAAATGCAGTCATTAATGTCAAAAAAATGCTCCTCAAAAAATGAAGTCACAGCAGAGAAGTTTTGGATGCCGCATCCCTGGAAGTGTTCAAGGCTGGGCTGGATGGGGCTTGGAGACCTGGTCCCATGGAAGGTGACCCTGCCTATGTCAGGGGGGTTGGAGCCAGATGGTCTTAAAGGTCCCTTCCAACCCAGGCCACTCTATGATTCTATTATTTTAATTTTAGGTAGCTTATTAATGCCCTCTTCCATACATTACTGAGCTGTTGTAGGAGACCAGAGAGAAGATTAATGGCTCAAAACAGCTAAAGTGTATATTTGGGGTAGGGCAGGGCAAGTTCTGCATAGGTGGTACAGGGCCCTGCTGCACACCACACCCACTGGAGAGCCTCTGGTCCAGCCCCAAAGTGGCTACCAAGCCACTGGCACACCAAAAACTCTCCCTTGGGGTAAGGCCCTGGGATATCAGAGCAGATAAAAGACACGGGTGGGCCCAGTGGCGTGTAGCACTGCCTCAAACCCTGCAGGAGGTGAGACCTCTCTGGACCCAAGGCAGTAATAATTGGTTCCTTTCCTTTCCTTTCCTTTCCTTTCCTTTCCTTTCCTTTCCTTTCCTTTTTCTTTCCTTTCCTTTTTCTTTCCTTTTTCTTTCCTTTTTTTCTTTTCTAGTACAGTAACATGGGAACACATACATTACACTTCAGTTAATTCTTTGCACAGAATTTAAAAGGGATTTAAGTTCCCAGTTATGCACAAGGTGTACAGTCACAATAACAACACGCACAAACAGCCATTATACTTATGTATGTAGGTATGAGTTAATTATAAATTTAATTACAAGGCATTACTTGTGTATCTATAGTTGTGGCAGCTCCTTTTTTTATCTCATCTTGCAGGATTCCAGGAAACATTAATTGGTTAAGAAAGAATGCTTCTGGAGAGCAAAACAGCCTGAACTCTGAAATGGATGTTATTCTTACAGTGATAAAAGGAATTAAGACACAGTTGAGAAGTCACTACCATGAAAACCTCACAAACCAAGGTCCCAGAGACACAGAAGAGAGGACTGCATAGTGCCTTGTTCAGCTTGCACAATGGATCACTGCCAGGGATGAGAACACAGCATTTGCCTCTTCACTCAGCCCACTGTGCAAGCTGGGAGGGGGTTCAACATCCAGCACAGATACCAAGCCTCAGCTACTCATGGAGCCTTCTACAGTCACTGAAAAGAGACAGACACTGGGAGAGGTCAATTTATCCAACCTGCCTTCGACATCTTCCCTGATGGAATAAATCTGTCTTTGCAAAGTCTTCCCACAGCTTACATGAGACACTTACAAGTCTAGTTTTAGACCCAAAATATTTCAGTGCAAAATTGCTATTTCAAAATGCATTGTTTATATATTTTTTCTTTTTTTTTTTTTTTTTAATGAATGGCATAACAAATATGGCAGAGGAATACTGGAAAATATAGGATCTGTTTTAGCTGGGAATTTTGCCTTGTCTTGCTGTCGTTAAAGGAAACAGCATGCTGAGATTTTCAGCACTCAGATGAAAAAGACATTCAAGGACCAAAAGGTGATTATGCCTAAGATAATGATGTGGAGGACGAGGGAATTAGCTAAATTCACATTCATGCTTTAATAATTGCTTAGATTATCCAGTTCACAAGTGACTTGGAGTTAATAACAGCCAGGTCAGCTGATTAATAGCAGTGCTTTTAATTTTACCAGTGTTGTTCTTTGCCAACCCATTTTTATTCAAAGCAGCATTACCCAAGTGACATTGCTGTTCTTTATCGTCATTTTCCAAAATTTTATATAGATGAATAATTACTACAAAGGAAAGAAGTGAGTTACAAAGGCATTAACAAGAAAAGCAGTTTATTTATCCAAGAAATTGAAAATTTAAAAAGTTGGGATCTCTATACAGAAAGGGAGAAGGTTTCCAACAATCTATGGGAATTTTGTGGTTTTGGTTTGGGGATTTTGTGGTGGGGTTTTTTTTTGCTTCCCTGAAGCTATATTTGTCATTCACAGAGTTCCCGATGCCGTATGCATTTTTATTCATGCAATTCCCTCTCTTTTTCCCTGTGGCACACAAATTCCTACCACGCTGCATAGAAAGACAATAGGTTTTCCAGCAGCACTGAATTTCCAACCAATTCCTGAAAGAAATGCTGGGTCCATGCACAGAAGAAGAACCTCTGATCCCACATGCACCCCCAGTCACGTTTCCCGCTGTGTGGGTAGGTGGAACTGAATGCCAGGGTATGCAGGGCAGGGAGTTATTACAGTTCTCCAGGGTCTTCCAGTAGAACTTTAAGACTGCCTGAAATTTTCCATTCCAGGTGGGAAATGGGCTATTGGATCATACCCTTCATATTAAAAACCAAATGCTATTAACAACAAATTAACCAAAAAACACCTTTGCCTAATGCCATTTTTTTTCCTTTTTTTTTTTTTTTTTTAAATAAAAAAAGGAAAAGAAAGATACTGTAGGGACTTCTGCATTGGAAAGACCTAATGGCACTGCTTCATTAACTTCTAGAAAAAAAGCAGTAAGAGAGTGGTGCTCTGCTGTGACGAACAGAGTAGAATTAAAGCAAGAATAAGGTGTTTCGGTGGCCCTGTGTAACAGAATAAATTGTGTGTTCTCCTTCTATGAACTAGCCAGCATAGTGACAAGAAAATATTTTATTAATTAGAAGGGTGTAGAAAATATATTAAAAATAGTATTAAATAAAAGTATTCAATAATTTATATAACTTTTTCCTACTCCTGACTTTCTGATTACAGAGGTTTTTAATATGAAAATGTATTTTGAGACAGTTATTCACTGTTTCAAACACTACAAATTGATGTATAAATTGACTTTTTTCAGGGGAGTATAATTGCTTTGCAGGAAATCTTGTGTAATTTTATTATTCAGTCTGGTTCAGCACATAGTTTTACAACAGACATAATGTGAGCACAATCAGAATTACATCTTCTATTCTCTATTCTAAACTAATTATAACATTTTTTAGCTTTTAATAACAGCACAATATGGTAATGCTGCTGGGTGACAATTCATACAAGAAAAAGACTAATATAGCAGGACAGCAAGAGTTACGGGAAAAGACAATCTGTGAATGAATAAAACTTTCATGAAAAAACCTAAAAAATTACAAAAAATTACAGCTGCCTCTGGATTGCCATAACTGTGTGCTGGATTTTTCATGAGGAATAATAAGGCTGATGTTGCCTCCTGCAGCTGAGTGTGGTATGAGCATGTGGGCAAGGTGAACTCCTGTGCCAAGCTTCAAGGAGGTGTACGGGATTGTACAGTCCCTTTCCTCTTTGGAACAAAGATCCTGTTTTGTGTTCCTCCTATGCAACGGGAATCCAAAGGGGAAAGATGCCACTAATCTGTGGATATGGAAAGCAATGGACCAGGTGAAAATAGTGACGGGGAGTAGGAGGTAAAACAGATTTAAAACAAAAAGTGTAGAAAAGCATAAAACTTTTTGACTCTTTCTGTGTGGCCCATGTTTTCCTTCCCCACGAGTACCATTCGTCTCCCCTTGCAATGTGGAAGGAAAGAACCTGTGCCCTTTACAGCTCTGTGCCACCCCCATCACAATTTCCACATCTGTGTTTTCTCCATCTGCCCACGGTTACTAGAGAAGGTGACACTGAGTCCCCCTCAAGCATGGGGCTTGTTGGACTTACTCTCATCAGGAATGGAGAAATCTCCGCATCTCTAGCAGGGATCTTATCTCAGGTGGGATTTAAAAGGTGGTGGGGTTGCACCTCTGACTGTTTCTTGAGCATTTTAGAACACACAAAATCCTATAAAAAGTAGAAGTAAAGATTTGTTTAGTACAGTCAGGTGGTTGAAGGAAAACGTTGAAGGAAACTATATTTTGTCTGTTATTCTTCAAATTTCTAGCAATTCTAAATTGAATATACTTACAATTCAACCTCCAGAATAGTAGGCATCATTTATTTACTTGCAACATTTTTTCTGTTCTTTTTAGAGTGCCTAGTTTTTCTGTTTAATAATAATCGACAAAAGTAAAAGAAATTTTCTCAAAGTTCTGGCCAATACTGAAAGTGGTAAAAATCCAAGGTGGCAACTCCCAAATTTCTTCCTCATCTTGTCCTACCTCTTCAATTTGCCTTAGGAGAGAGGGCCCTTATTGTGAAAACCTTCATTCCAAATTAACTTCCTGTATTTGGTGTGGTTTTTATGGTTCAGAAGACACACAAAAACACACACACACAAATAAATAATATAATGTCTTTCCATATAAGATGAAATTGTAGTATGTGGAAAACAGGGAGCCATAAGAGTGATTTCCCATTCAGTTTTCCCCACAACTCCACTGTTTTTTTCTTCCTGGTAATCCTTTAAGATGGATATGGCTATGATTCACCATCTTTAATTGGATGAGCAATTAGAAGTTTGGGCATTCATCTTTATTTATCTGAACTCTGCAAAACTGGCCTGGGATTTGCTAGAGAACTGGATGTCTTGGGAAATTTCCTATCATCACTTGGTCTTGCATATTACCAACGCATGTGTGTCTCCTGAGGGTTTTTCTCTTTTTTGAGAGTCTGATGCTTGGATTTATTCATATTTGGAAAAGGAATAATTTTAAATTTAGCTAAAAATTCATGGGAATTAGAAACAAAATTAATATGGGAGGATAATGGGCCAGCATGAGGTTTTAATTAATCTTTGTCTTACCCTGGGATGTGGAAAATGTCAATTTGCACTAGTTCCGTGAAGGATTAAGACGAGTAATATGTACAGTCCATTTAGCTTTGAAATAAAGCATAAAGAAAATAAAAATGAGAACTTTTGATTCAATGTGACACTAAAGGGGAAGAGAATTAAACAGTTATTAAATGGAGCTGGCTCAATTACCATCATTGGAGGTGACCCTAACTAAATACAGCTGGTTTTACCAGACACCATTTACATCCCCAAGCCACATTTATAGCAATGTTTGCCAAAATCAGAATTCAAACAAATGTCTTCTGTTGACTGCTGTGCAGGCCAGAACATCCCATTTGTTCCACTGAAACATCAAAAAAGATTGGGGAAGAAGCCAAATGAGTTAACTGAGGAGATTCTGGCTTTGTGTAATCCATACTTCATACCTTGCCCCCCCCGAGTATAGATCCGCTGCAAAAAGGATGAGAGGGAAACAAACTGGAAGTATGAAATCTATAGTTTATGAGGACCTGGCAGTGATTTGGGTTCAGAAAGTGGGCAGGGAGCTACCTTTGCAATGCCACGTGTAAAATGAGTCTCATGGTCCTGGTCCAGAAAAATACTTACGCTCATCTCAGCCAAATTGTCCCTATTCCCTTTAGTCATGAGAGAAATTTGATCTTCTTTAAAGAACTAGTAAATTTATTGAAGGGATTAAAATAGTAGGCAGAAATTTTATTAATATTAATAATACAAGTCTAAGGGGAAAATAAATGATAAATAAGTCATCAGTACATATGGAATTGGTCTGTCCATTCTCCTTCAGTCTTTTGTCCAAGCTTTCTTTTGAATTCTCTACCACTTCTAGGTATTGCAAACTTTCAATTTTTCAGTAAGTGCCATGTTTTTTTCCATTCCTGTCTTCAGGAACTTGAGTTCTAAATGTTTTTGTTTCTTTATGAAACAGGGAACAGACAGAAGATTCCTTCTAAGAATAAGTGCCAACTTTTCCTCCATTTCTGATCTGCTAACATTCTAAACAAATATTATAGACCTACTCTCACGTACTTCAGACTCTTCCCACCCTTATCTAAATTGCCTTCAGACTCACACCCAAAAGACATTAGACTACAAGACAACTCAAGAGAAATATTGGAAAGAAATAACAGACAACTTTGGAGGATGTTTGCTGGTGTCATGAAACATTCTGCGATGGAAGAATAAGAACTGAAAATTTCCTTCCTCCCATCCTTCCTTCTGGTTGAACAGTACCTTCCACCCTTCCAAGACTATCTGCACACAAGATTATCCTCTTACCTTTAAAGTAAATTTTTGGATGAGGAAATTAAAGCGACAAAATTGAGTATTGCATGATTTTGCATTTTGTTTCTTTGGGGTCCCCAGCACAGGAACATCAACCTGTTGGAACCAGTCCAGAGGAGGCCACCAAAATGATCAGAGGGATGGATCAACTCTGCTGTGAGGAAAGGCTGAGAGAACTGGGATTTTTCAGCCTCGAAAAGAGAAGGTTTTGGCATGATGTAATTTTGGCCTTCCAGTGCTTGAAGAAGATGAAAAGAAAAATGGAGAGAGACTTTTTACAAAAGCCTGGAGTGATAGAACAAGGAGGAATGGCTTCCAACTGAAAGAGAGTAGGTTTAGATTAGATATTGGGAAAAAATTCTTTGCTGGGAGGGTGGTGAGGCACTGAACCAAGTTTCCTGGAGAAGCTGTGGGTGCCCCATCCCTGGAGGTGTTCAAGGCCCTACTGGATGGGGCTCTGAGCAACCTGATCTAGTGGAAGGTGTCCCTGCCCATGGCAGGGCGTTGGAACTGGATAATCTTTGAGGTTCCTTCCAACCCAAACCATTCTTTGATTCTATGAATATTCTATGAACCTCTCAAACACAGTTCTGCTTACATTTCTTTAAATATATTATCATTCTGTTTTTATTTTTTTTTCCTAGGTAAAAGAAGTGAAATAGAGAAATCTACTCTTTATGGGTCAATCATCTGGTCAAAAGGTCTTGGGCAGCTTTTGTATGTATTTTCCCTTAACATCTCCAGTAATGAGAACTTTTTTTTTTTTTCAAAATACCATCTTCATTCACTAATTAATTAGAAATATCAAATAACAAAGAGGGTAAAAGGGGAAACACAAGGAAACAAAATGTGTTGTACAGCATAAGAGACTGATGAGAAACATGAAAATAATAGCAGAGAGAGAATTAAATACCAGAAGAACATAGATTGGGAGTATAAAAAATAATTAATATATTGAAAATTTAGTAAGAACTAGAGAAATTGAGCAATGGAATGAGATGATTACTAAAAACTTTTTTATGGGGATATGCAGAAGGCAGTAAATTACCTCACACTTACCTGATAGGACTGCTCTGGAGAAAGAGGAGTAATTGGAGCTCACTGGAATAAGAACTGTATTCTGACTGATTTCATGCAGAATCTGAAAGAACCTTTTTGACTACACACTAAAGGGTACTGCTGAAGATCACAGAGGAGAAATCCATCAGAGGATGACGCAGAAAGGCAGCCACCATAACTCAAGAAGATCCTCAGCAGCAAACTCCTGGAGGTGGAGAGATTGCTCAGAGAAAGTATCATCTGGGGTGGCCTCTCTGTACACAAGATACGGAGTTCTACATGTTTTTGGTCCAACTCACACCCATTTGTAATGATTTCTTTTTGGCACTGGAATAAGTACTGCAGTGTCATAGAATCATGGCATGGTTTGAGTTGAAAGGGACCTTAAGGATTATCTTGTTCCAACATTCCTGCCATGGGCAGGGACACCTTCCACTAGATCGGGTTGCTCAGAACCTGGAGTAGTCATACCTACAGTGAAACTAGCAGATTTTTTCCTTATCTATCTAGTAAATGGCACTTTGCCCTTTTTACAACACCTTTTATATAGTATAAAATTGCTTTTTATGTATTTGATGAATTTTCATGGTTTTTCAATAAAACATTAATTTGATTTGGTTATGCTGTTCCTCCAGCTCTTATTTCTAAGCTTATGTGCATTCTTGAATTATACAGTCACAAATAGTTTTTGTCTTTTCTTTTTTTTTATATATTTGTTTTCAGTTGTCCTCAGTCTTCAATTAGAGAAATATTTAGGACAAATCTTGCCTCCACCTCCATTTAACTCCTCTGGGTTGTGCATTTGAGCATCTACTTTACCAGAAAGTTTGTAAATTGATAATAGACTCTTGTAAACCATGGCTGCACTGGAAATGGTGGAACACTGAGGACATTTAAGGTTTAGAAAGCTTCTATCAGTTCTTCCCCTTTCTTAATAAATATGTCTCCACAGTAGAAATTTAAAAAAAAAAAAAAAGAGAGAGAACTTCTACCTTTTTTGTCCTAAAATGCCTTGAAATAATAATAATTTGAACACTATTTTTAAATTTTCACACTTAGGTTATAACATGATCCCTGCAGGAAGTCAGGTGGTATTTTAATCTCATATAAAGCTGTTGACATCAGTAGAGACATAGAAATAGTTACCACTCAGCATGAGCAAGAACAATCCAGTACAAAGACGTAATTTATATAACGGAAAACAAGGTACTTTTTTTGAAATTGGAGACGAACAGGTGGGAAAAAATTTGGGAAACTGTTTTATTTTTCTTATGAGGCTTTAGAGCAGAAATTTTCATCTCACTTCCAACTTGTGACTCCATTGTGTGTAAAACAAAAAACATTCTAATTTATTTCAAGCTTGAAAACAGTTTAGGATATGATCCAACTTTTAATAATCTCATCTCTAATGTGCTGACATAAATAGCTTGATCCCATACTGCATTTTGATACCACATGAAAGCCACTCACAAACCCAGCACTACATCTCCAACTACACATTTCAAACTGCACTTCAGAGCTTAACTGAAGATTTTTAAATACTTGTCCTTGCCCTGCTGTTATCTAAGAAGCTAGCTAGCTACAAATTTCCACATTTTAAAAAACGTAGGATTGTGCTTTCACTATATATATATATATTTTTTTTAAATCACAATATCAAATATTATGACAGATCTCTGCACTTAAAACCTGTTTCAATTCTATGCTATGTCAGGACAACTTCACTCTTTATGAATAAGCTGATTACTTTATGTCAAACATCTAACTGACATCAGGGATGTTTTTACTGTCTGCTAGATCTTGATTGCATATACATATTGCAAGGTGCACAGAAATAAAGGATTTGGGATTAAGCTGCCCAAAATGAATCAATCTACTATGCTGTACCTATATGTTTTAGTCTATATTCAGATTCTATTTCCAAGCTTTGAAAACTGCCCAAGACATACACTGTTATTGCTCATACAATTAAAAAATTTTCATATCCCCCACAAAAATGCAAGTATTTTGGGCTTTTAAAACTAATATTAGTGAATATATTAAAAAAAAAAAAAGGAACATAACTTTTAGTCTGAAATCAAGGTAGTCTCTCTGCTCCCTTATTCCATGTTCAAGGGCTACCTCAGTTTGATGAACTCACCACAGAATTTTATTTTTAAACTAGTTTTTAGAGGAATACATAAAGATATCTAATCACAAATAAAAATAATGCACTACAAAATAATCGCATCTTTACACAAAAAAGTTGCTGAGTGAAGATTTATTCCACCATATGAAACCAACATGTTATATTTCAAAATAGTCAAGAAAATTAAAGTGGAATTTTAGCAGAAATAGGGTACAATTTCTTAATAATTAGTTGCTTTTTAATCCAGAAATTATTTAACCTGTTACCTTTCCTATTTTCTCCTCATTTTCAAGGAGTATTGATATGGATCTCTTGGAAGGAATGCCTGCTTGACTGTTGGAGTTAGGGGATGGCTTGCTGTGCATTTGTTCTAGATTTTCATTGCTGGTTTGTCAGCTCCTCTCCTTCATTTCTCATTATTCAATCCTTTACATTCCTTTACATTCCTTTCCTATCTTTTTAGTGGCATATGCAGCTCTCTGTTCTCATTCACGGGTTCAGCATCACCTGCTTCTCACCTCACCTCTCCCTGAGGTCCATCCTTCCAAAGGGCTTGACCCAGCATTTGCTGGATTCAGTCTGTACACCTCAGAATAGAGAGAGTTTCATAGGTGCCTGAAGGAGTGAGGTACTACTTTTTCTTGAATCACAACCTATCCCAGCCCCTAAAACTGTTTTGAGAGAAAAGCTTAGCACAGCTGGATCTATGAGGTACCCACATCCTAAACACGTGGAGACCAGGTGGGTGTGCTTCACAACACACCAACATTTTAAACAACAAGTTAAGCCACTAATCATTGCCTTCCATGGCAAGTGTCCCTTCCAAAGTGATCCTGGACTGTGTGGGGCATCAGTCTTCAGGCCACATTTGTACCAAGAATAGAATCATAGAATTATAGAATGGTTTGGATTAGAAGGGACCTAAAGATCATTTAGTTCCAACCTCCCTGCCATGGACAGGAACACCTTCCACTAGACCAGGCTGCTCAGTCAATCAAGTCTTGCCTTCTGAGCAGCCTTGCAGATTTAGACATATCCTAAATATGAAGGATGCTCAGTCAGCTGTAAGGAAAACCTGCATGGACTTCCTCTGTTTTCTGCTTTCAGTTTTCCTAAGAATGCAGGTCTTTAATGAGTATTGGATGCTAATTGTGAAAGGAAAATTTCATATTCCTAAACGCAAGTCAGAAATGTTCTAAAGGAGATATTTGCATGAAGTAATAGCATTAAAAAAGTTTAACTACATAAGTTATTCTAGCTATTTATCAGTCCTATCATATGAGAAAAGGCTGAAAGAGCTGGCACTATTTTGCTTGGAAAAGAGAAAGTTCAGCTGGATCTTATCCCCATGTATAAATACCTGATGAGAAGGAATGAAGGAGAAGGAACCAGATTCTGCCCACTGACAGGATGTGAGGTAATGGGCACAAATCAAAACCTATCGAATTCCATCTGAGTGCAAAAAAATCCCCCACTTTTGAACTGTGAGCATGCTCAAATGGTGGAAGATGTTGTGCAGAGTTTTTGCCGAACAGTATTTTTAAGGCTAGAACATTATTGTGTTTTCAGTACTGTCCTTGTCACAAATCCAAAATGAAGCACTACAGGAGCTGCTATGAAGAATATTAACTTTATCCCAGCCAAAACCAGCGCATAGCTCAATGATTATGTGATTATCATAGTGTATACCTTCCCTCCCTCTATTTATAGCGAGGCTTTTATTGTAATACACATTGTAAAGCCATGTAATAAGGTCTTTACTGGAAGACTTTTTATTCCATGGATTAACTCCTCAGAAGGCTGCTGTCAGTTAAACACATGGCTAACAACAAACTTCACATTTTAGCACAATCACATTTTAAAATCAAGAGAAATTTCTAGGGTAAAAATAAACATTGTGAATGAGAGTAAATACATTCATCAATTTTTAAGTTCTGTGACTGCATAGCTCAGTTTACATGTAGGTATGCGTCTAAATTTGCACATGCATTCAACCCCCTGCATAATCTGAATGAGAAGATTTCACTGCAGAAAGTTCACTGTAGAAGAGTCAGAAATGGGAAAATGATAACCCAGTTACATTTCTTTTTCTCCGTAGTTTCCCTAATGATTTATATCCCCTCGTTAGAAGAGATATGCTTGTCAAGGACCCCCAGACTGAAAAATGTGTGGCCTCTTTTTATGACTGAAGAGGGGGAACGGGTCAGTCATTAGAGTGAATAAGACCCTCATTGATTTTAATTGAATCCTATTGATTTGCATAGAAGACAATTAGTTTGAATTGACTTTTATTGATTTGTGCCTAATTGGACTCAATTAAAACCCAGTGACTTGCATTGAACAAACTAAATTGCACTGACTAATTGGACTGAACTGAAGCTCATTGAAGTGAAGAGTGTTCAGAGAGACGAGCGAAAAGCCTGCAATTGCTTTTAATAAGACTCCTATGCTGTTGATGAGCGCCTGCTGAAATCTGAGTGAATGTCATTATTAAAGACCCTCTTTGAAAAACAGAGTGTTGTTTGCACGTGACTTGTGATTACCTTCAGCTGTTGGTTTATTTCATTTATTATATTTTTTTTTTCTCCTGCCTATGGATCTTGCCAAAAAAAGCAGGAATTCAATTTAATTACTTTAGAAACAGTTGTGACGCTTCTTTTTTTTTTTTCTTTCCTTGAAAAATCCTTGCATATCTAACCCACTTCACAGGTGGCATTAGGAAGGAGTCTAGCCAAACAGGGTTATCATAAAAACATCCAGGCAGGACCTACAGACTCTTGTCTTGCTTTCTCCATTATGCAGATGGTTCACTATACTCATACAAACGGTACCATCGAGTGATGTGGAGCACAGAGCAGGGCAGCTTGATGGAGCACGGGGAACCCTGTCCAAATGAAAAGTTATCACATGAAGTGTAATCAATCCTCTAAGTAATTTGATGTGTTTGTGAAAATCATTGAATACATTTTTAATTAAGATCACCAACACAGAATGAGGATAGCACCGTTCCACCAGAAATCAGTGGTTTCTTTGCTTATTGAAACTTTATAATATATAGTGGTGTTGATCAAGGCTGTGCAGACTGTGGATAAATTTGGACTGAAAGATGTTCCTCTTCAGCTTTCAAATGATTCTGAACCCAGTCTATTTTACTCAGTACACAAATGCAGGAACCAGAGATGTTAGTAGACATCACCATGGCTGGTACAGGAAGATACTTCCAGACAGTTATTCAAACTGCAGAAACTCTGTGGGCTTGTATTTTAGGCTGCAAATCACAAAGTACAGCAGTGGTGGTGGTGGTCACTACACTCCTCAGTCTAGTAGAGGAAATCCAACAGATAAAACACCATAATTCTCTAACATTTTGAAAAAGAACCACAGTATATTGGAAAGGAAGAGACTTCCTGGGCCACCAAGACCAGTCCTTTTCTGTCCCAGGCAGGCATCTTGTGTTCCCTTACATAAACCTATGACTTCAGTATGAAACTCCCATATTTTTTACCCATATTACTCTTACCAGAATATTCTTTATGTCTCATTTCTTCCATAAGAATCAATGTCTAGCTTTCAGTATCTGCTTAGTCATAGCTACGTTACAGTAGCTATGTAAAAACATTGTGCTTTAGCAGGACTTGTCTCTCACTACTGTTTACTCCCCTGACATATTTATAGATCACAATTACATTCCTTGACAGTCTTTGTTTTATTATGCTAAATAAGCCAAGCTCTTTCAGCACACTCTCACAAGGTATGGTTTCCCATTGCCTCATTTGTCTCAATATCTATTCTAGCCTGAATTGATATTTTTTTTACTTACACATGAATGATCAGAACTGTTACACAGATATAGAAACTGGAGAGAGAGAGAGAGAGAGAGAGAGAGGAAAAGAGGAAGAGAGAAAGAAAGTGAGAAAGAAAGAGAGAGAGAGAGGGAAAGTGAGAGAGAGAAAAAAGAGAGAAAGGGCTAGAAGGAGAGATAAATTTGTTGGGATTCTGGCAGAGGGTAATGCCATGATAATTTAATTTGGCCAAACAACTGTATGATGTCTGATGGTGATGGGAACTCCTGTTACAAGAGTTGGTCCTTGCCTCAGTATCTTCACCCAAATCAAGAAAGATGTCCCAAACCACTCTTTTGCTCAGTTTGTACAAGCCAGATGGCACAAGTGACATGAGAATTCCAGGACACATGCAACTCTTGGTTGTTAATACACCTTAAATATGTTAAAAACATGCCTTGAATGTCTTAACTGCATACAAAAGACTGTCCTACACAACTAGGCCTGCAAGAAAACATTTCTATTGATTTTGTTCAATGACATTATTTATGCACAAACTCCCATAGCAGGAGTGATGTAAAAAGTCTGTGGCTTAGTTCACCCAGGAGTTCACTCAGCCTACCTAGATGTATAAATTGGTCCTGATGCAGCAGAAGCTGACTCAGGTGGAATTTGTAGTTTGAAATTCCCATCTGAAAAGCTCCTGTAACAAAAAGTCCAATATGTAATTCTAAAGGCTGGGTCAGTCACCTGGTTTTGACTTTTGACGTTATCTCCAGGCAATCCATTGTCCTGCCTCTGGTGCCTGTCCAGAAACCTCTTGGACCCTGCCAGCAGGATTCTGAGTGCACAGGCACAGCTCTGAAAACAGATATCCCTCTGTTATAGCTAATGAAAAAACTCAAATTTCATAATTCCAGCTCACAACCTAAATCCCATAATCCTGCCACAACTGCACAGAATATCCCAAAAGAGTTTTCATTGGAAAATGGCACAAAGACTTTCATATTTCTACAGAAATTTCATCCTCTGATAAAAAGAAAGACCATTTTTTTTCCCCACAATTACTCCACATTATCTATATTCATCCTTTGAGAATATAAAATGACAGAATTTTTCTCAGTCATATATGGCTAATTAATTATATAGAAAGAACGTTGCTATCAGGATCCATGTTCTAGAAGCACTTTTGTTAGGAAATATACATTTACAAGAGATATCTTGGGCTCCTTTTTTCATACATTTCTTGAAAAAAGTAATGAATTTTCATAATAGATCATGTTCATTATTTAAAAATGAAAGCATGAAGTCTTTTGTTTAAAGTGACTTCTTATTTGAAAATATAGGGTAATTATTTATAGAGTCCATGACATTGTATCAAAGGGATAATTCTCTGTGCTCAGCTTTGTAAGACCATCATCCACTGGGACTAATTCAAGAATGGAAAAAAAGGGCACTGTCTCAAAAAAGAAACCAATGATCTAAAGATCTTTTTGATCTAAGAATCATAATGGTCTATTGAGGGTATAATAATATCAATGAGAAAGAACAAACTCTGGAACAGTCTTCTGCAATTGATTAACCACTTAGTAACTCTTCACAAACTTTTTATGAGCATGTCTTTAATATAACACAAATATATTTCCAGCACTGGTTTATTTCTAGATTTGCTTTAATGACTGTTAAATTGTCATAAATGAATCATTTCAAATATCATCTATTTCTGCTGTAATATGATGGTCATTTTTGTAATCCACATTTTAGGATCATATTTTGCATCACTGCCATTTATCTTCACTATCAGAATCTGTGCACTTACCAGTGTCCTTTATTACATTGCTGAAATTTCACACAGATTTTCTCATTACTGGAAAATTTTGCTTTTAAATTAAACATTGTGTGTTTCGTTCTAATTTCTTATTTTCATGGCTAGCTTTTTCCTATGATTTTTACAAAATTAAAGATGATGGCCATAATAGTGACAATTTTTTTTTATTCTTTTTTTTTTTAAATTTTGTTTTATTTGGCATCTAGCTTCCTGTGCTTCACTGAATTTCTTTGATTTGCTTGGAAGGGGATGTGAGTGGGGAGAGAAATCTTTACATGGAGCCAGTTTTAGTGCAGAAATACAACAGAGGAGTCATTTTCATCCAGAGTTATTCCCATATATTGGATTTGTGTCTCATTTTCTGGAGTGCTGATTGTCTGCACTGAAAGAAAGCAATTGTAGGCACCTGACGACACACATTAAAGGCTGCTGTGCCTTCGAATGAGAGATGAAAGCTTGTGATTTCAAACACATAAAAGCATTCAGTGCAGGCACACTTGAGAAAGTCACAGAAGATTTGCCAGCACAGTATTATTTGTACTGTCTAGGCTAGTATATAAGAGCATCATTACAAAGCAAACTAAGCCCAGAAGAACCCAATCCATCTCCTGAACATTCATTGCACGTCTATTTGAGGATCCAAGAGCACAGTCTTGGAAGACACAGAAGAATACTGGGACAAAAGAGCTTCACTTTGCCTCTTGAAAGGTGATGTCTTGCTGCTTACCCTCCCGGAAAAACAAACAATTGCAGGAAAGCTGGACTTGTAAAATTATCTTTGTGTTTAGCAAGCAGCATGGAAAACATTGAAGAGTTTTTTTTGTCCTTTTTTACAAGTGGTTGCCCTTCTCAGCCTCTCACCAAAGCTCACTGCAAGGAGTCATTGTGGTCACAGAGAATACTCCAAATTACCTGTGGACACTTGACTGCATCCAGAATGTTGTGAAAGTAAATTTTTTTCTGTCTCAGTCACAACAAGAACTTCATAAGGCTGGGGGCACAGTTTGTTTGCTGAACCAAAACACTTCTCATCAGGCATCTCAATAGAGGCCATTGAACCCTAATCCAAAGCCCTTGATCCAATACTGATCAAGATTTTGCTGGGTTTCTATTCAGACCTAAGCCTGACCTCTGCAAACATAAATCCTTTTGGCTAAAATTATTGCTTCCTGTTAGCAGTTTCCTTTTGCACATTTATATCTTCTTCTGGAAATCTAGAAGAAAAAAAGTTTTTACTGTATCCCACAAATCTTCTCTTCTTCCACCCATTTTCTAGACTCTTCCTATATTTTTGGCCCATGAGTTTCATTTCTTTTTTGATAAATAAGTAAAGATTACGACACGGTTCTTATCATAATTATTCAACTTCTAAAGAACAGACTGAGAATCTTACCACTCGTAGTTCTCTGTTCTTTCTTTCTTTCCTTCATTCTCTTGCCCACTGTCTCATCTTGCTCATTCATCATATTTCAGAGTAAATTCATCTCTTTTCCTTCTGATGCACTCTGACCTCTGTTTCCTGGAAGATTCTCCCAACGTGCAGCCCTCGCCTCACCGCCCTTGCTGTCTTTTCATAGCTTTTGTTTTCTCCAAACTTCAAGGATCTTATATCCTCCTAAGACATCACTCATATGCCCTGTGCCCTTTGCTACTCTCAGTCCTTGAAAAATTATTCTTCTCCTTCAAATTGGAGTAGAAAATAAGAGAAATATGAAGCAGTTTTTTCTGCCTCTTCTTTGCTTCCCTGAGGTGCAGGAGAATGAAAGAAAGGGGATAAAAGAGAAGTCTGCAAGAAAGAAAGGTCGATCACCTTAGAGGGAGTAGCCTGGAAGGCCAGAGGTCCTGTTATGAGCTTTCAGATGAGAGGAAAAGGATACAAGAATGAAGGCAACCTCTTCTACTGCTTCCTTACAGGGAAGAGAATGGCCATCACCTGTCACCACGGCTCACCAGCCCTGCTTTAGCTCTGTAAGTGCCGCTACAATCCAAATAAATAAAAGTTATTACATATTCTAACTCCTTCTTATCAGGAGGAATGATCTTTCATAGCACGTACATGCTGGTCCCTGGAGCACTTAACACATTTAATTTCAGACTATGCAAAACTCAGGCACAATTATCTTTTATGTGAAAGAAAAATTCACGAGCTCTGTCTATATTATCAATTATTAAACTCAGACAATTAGAAACACATTTAGCAGATCCTGCATGCATCCATTTTCGAGTCCCTGTATACCTGCTTCTACACAGGGAGAAAAAAAGATCTGAATTGGAACCTCCATTAAAAGGACAACATGCCTTTAGCGTTTTCTCAACCTCTTATTGCAGTGTCATCCACCATAACCCCTCAATATAAATTTTTAAAGCATATTTTCTTCCCTTTCTTATTCCATTTCAGGACACTTGGGAGAGGAAAGATTTCTGAGTGTCTCTTCAAAAGAAAAGCATAATAGCTTTAAATTGAATAATGGAAAGTTTGAGCTCAAGAAAAGAGTCAGAAATCATAGAATCCTAGAATGGTTTGTGTTGGAAGGGACCTTAAATATCATTTACTTCCCACCCCCCTGCCATGGGCACAGACACCTTCCACTACACAAAGTTGCTCCAAGAAAAATATGTCAAAATATGAAACTTAGCCTACGTTGCCTTCTTGGGTAGGAGATCTTCCTTACTTTGGCTAAGAGATGGCAAAAGACAGTAATAAAAAAGGTATCTTTGGCTATAAAACCTGTTGGCCCATGAAAAGGTCTATGGCTTCTCAAAGGGAGGGATAGAGTCTCTTGACACCTAAAGTTAGCAAAGAAAAAAAAAAAAAAAAAAGAAAGAGAAACTGTATTGCACAGAGAAGAGTTTCAGGTTAGAGAGCCTTACTGTGGCTCTAAGAAGAGTTCCCCGTTTTGGGTTTGAATGGCGATGTACCAAAGAATTCCAAAATTGAGTGAAGCCAAAGAAATTTGAAAAATTACCAGGATAAAAAGCCTGCACAACTTTAGCTCTGAACCGGCTAGGATAACAGGATAGCCACTGTTTTCTAAATGCCTCTTGTTTGCAAAAGTTTTTTTTCCTAAGATCATCCTTGCAATCAAAGGATACTGAAAACCACCAAACCCTTGGAATAATTAAAGTTCTTCATTGAAACTAGTTGAATATAACTGGCAATAAAGATCTATTTACCATGGGAAAGACAAAGAGATATTGATGTTGAGAGGAGATACTGATCCTTCTTTCTTCTATAGAACTTTCCAGGTTCTCTGAATGGAAGTTCCAATGAGGTGTGGGTACTGCTATAGGCACTCTACTTTCATCCCTTCAGCTGGTTTTGCACTTTTCTCCAACTGCTTTCGTTCCTCTGAAAGGCTAATAGATAATGCTATATTTTGAAGGTAATTCTTTGTTTCTGCATCGCTGCAAGCCTGCTCTCACATGTTACTGAAAAGAAACTGCTGTAGGGTCCAATTAACCCTGGTGGGCCTGCTGAAGTGGCCAACTCTTATACAGCTTTAGAGCACCTGAAGGTGGGATGCACATCCCAGCACATCCAGTAAGACCTTGGGAAAGGGTGCAAGGGCAACTAGTTAATAAATGAGACTATGTGCATGCATTTTTTTTAATACATAATATAAATGTTAAGGTGATTGCAAAAGAAGAAACGGATTCAGAAAATATAGCAGCTGATTTCTAGTGCCCGCTTCTGCTCTTAGTGATGCTCTTCTATATAGCATAATTAAGCCCACTGTGCACCTGAATTTGTTTTCATGCTGATCTGAATGTAATTTGGCTGGATTGTAATACAGCACATTAAGTCTGTTTGAAGATGAACGAGACTTAAATTGCTGAAACCTACACCTCGGTTTTTATTCCTTTTTTTTTTTTTGGTTGTTTTTTTTTGTTTGCTTGTTTTGTTTGTTCAATTCTAATTTAGTTTTTCAGATGATGGGCACATTCAGAATGCTACCAAATCTTAATGATGTGTGGCTTGTGCTTAACCAGGTGCTTTACGATG
This sequence comes from Edolisoma coerulescens, assembly GCA_013397115.1. Classification (NCBI taxonomy): domain Eukaryota; kingdom Metazoa; phylum Chordata; class Aves; order Passeriformes; family Campephagidae; genus Edolisoma; species Edolisoma coerulescens. The sequence continues at coordinate 1,345,860 of VWZW01000395.1, read as the reverse complement.
TCTAAAACAATAGCTTTCCTTTTGCAGCTCTAAAACAAACTCACCTTAAACATAAAATATGGATTCAAGTACATAAGGAAAACAGCAAATGTTTAACAAACAGGTTTATACTTCAGACAACCTTTTTGGAAAATATTGGATCAAAACCAAAAAATACACAACGCTGAGCCAAGTCAAACCTTTCCATTTCCCTGTTCATTGCTATATGTAAGTACAAAGAATATTTGGTGGGCATATGTGGTGGTTTCAGCTGAGGCAGAGTTAATTTTCTTCCCAGTGGCTGGTGTGGGGCTGGGTTTTGGATTTATGCTGAACACAGGCTTGATAATACAGAAATGTTTTTGTTATTGCTGAGCAGGGCCTACACAGAGCCAAGGCCTTTTCTGCTTCTGGTACGGCCACGCTGGGGAGGTGACTGGAGGTTTCAGGGGAGCCTGGGAGGAGACACAGTCAGAACAGGTGAGCCAGGCTCACCAAGGGATATTTCAGACCACCTGATAGCATGCCCAGTATATAAAATGGGGGGAAGACTGAGGAAGGGGGGATGTTTGTAATGATGGTGTTCAAGTTACCAAGTCACCGTTACCCTGCTCTCCTGGAGATGGCTGAACACCTGCCTGCCCATGGGAAGCAAGGAATTAATTCTTTGTTTTAATTTGTTTGTGTGCACAGCTTTTGCTTTCCCTATTAAACTGTCATCTCAAGCCATGAGTTTTCCAGCTTTTACCCTTCTGATTCTCTCTCCGATTCTGCTTTTGGGGGAGTGAGCAAGTCTCTGCCTGGGGTCTGGCTGCTGGCTGGGGTGAAGGCACAACACCTTTTAATCATATAAAGTGAATCATACATATCTTTATTTTCACAGAACTCTTCAACTCACCTGCTCCACCATAACAGCCATGTAAAAATCCTTCCTAACTTCTTGGGAAAACATTTGTGTTGTTGTAAAGCACTTGCACATTAAAACTAAGGGATTAGGTAAGAAAATTTGTCTTCTTTTCAAGGGAACGCAGAACCTGGTTCCACCTTAATTAATGATGCAGCTTTTCTTTGTTGCTTTTACTGTAGAGCTAGGATGGAGTTCAGCTCCAGTTAAAGATCATTACATATAGATATCTACCTGTAGTTGTCTGAACAGTACATGGAAATTCACTCTGCTCTGGATTATAAGGATAGGGTACCACTCCTGACTGCAAATCTCACAGCAGACCTCATATATATATGTATATATGTGTATATATATATATGTGTGTGTGTGTGTGTACATATATGTGTATATATATATGTATATATATGTGTGTATATATATGTGTATATATATGTATATATATGTGTATATATGCATATATACATATATATAACTTGTAAATGGATGCCTTGGATATACCGTGATATCTAAAATGGAAGTTTTATCCCTAAAATGTCTGTATTTAGGGAGAAAAAAAAAGGGAAAAAAATCAAGTCCATCCTGGTTAATCAGCAAAGTAGATCTGTAATGGGAATTTGGACATCTCACTCATACATAGACTCTTGTATACAGAATCCTACATGGAAGCAACTTGATCCTGGGCTAAATCTTAAACTGAGTGTGTTGAATGGGCAATACCTGTAGAACAGAGTCTCAGGAGGAACTGTCATGTGAAGATCATTAATTACATTATAATAATTAAACCCCCAAAAAATAAAATCAAAAAACAACCCCCAAAAATTGCTATATATATATACAAACAGAAAAATTGAATATGCAATATAGGAAGCCTAAAGAAAATAAAATTTCAACTACTGTCAGTATTAGATTGTTAATAGAGATAAAGGCCATGACTCAGGCGTCTGAAGTCTGACTAATAAGGTTAGAGGGACTGTAGTGTTTGCACAGTCCAGGAGCGTTGAGCGAGACATATAAGAGGGCTGGCAAACACTGCTGCAAGTGTGTGTTACTCACAGTAACTGCACTATTACTTTCACTTAGACTCAGGCAGCCCCTGGAGTGATGCACTAGGGAAGAGGCTCTTTGGTGAATCAGTAACACTCTGACCAACCAGTTCATGCATTAAAAGGACAGTTCACAACTTATGGTAATATTTTTTTTGTGAGCTGGAAGGATGTAGGCCTGATGATCCAACACGGGTAACTGCATCTTTAAATTAGAATGCCCATTTGTCTGGACCATGGTGTTTTATTCATGGAGAACTTGACTACAAAAATCCCTGTGCTCCTCTCTGAAACCCATTCACACTTCATTAACTGAGCAGAAACCTTTGAGGATACACATTTAAGTAAATGCCCATCTCCAGACAGAAGTCTGGGGTTTATAAATTAATGCTGAAACTTTTACTAAAGGTAGTAGGTACACAAAAAGTCTTTTGTACATTTGAGATTCCTCTCTTTATTCTGATCGGCAGTGTAGGAAATCTGGAAATAAATTATCTTGATTGTGATAGATTATGATCCATGGTACCCCCAGACTGCATTTATTGCCTATTCATGTTAAATATACTGCAGCAGAATTAATTTAGTTAGTTTGTTTGCTTTTGCCTTTTTTTTTTTCCCCTTGAGGGAAAGCATGACCAATTATAAGTGATTTCATGTCTCAAGACCCTCTGCTTCTAACATCTGAGGAATTTAGAGGAGTGATTTATACCAGGGAATTCAAAGCTAATGGAAAACTACAGAGTTAAACCTGCTGACAGAGAGGATCTGCTTCCATATTGTTATTAAGTTATCAGGAAGTCCTTTAAATTTTCAACAGGATGTGCTTTCTGATTGAGCAGGTTAGCATAAGAAAGACAGACTCTAATGAATCAATCTCAGTGTTTCTTCCTTGCATGGCAAATGGTATAGATTTCTCTGTTGTGTTCACTTAGCTGGCTGAGCTGATTGCATTTTGGGTTGATGAACTGAATCTTTCAAAGCATTTAAATTGGAGGGGTAATGAGGGAATTAGAGCTAAGGCTTCCATGCAACTCACAGCATGGTGAGAATGTAGGAGGATTTTGCTGACAAAATTTTCACTCTCTTATTTGTTTCTGGGATTTTAGTCAATGCTCTCTAAGACTGGTGGTTTCCGGGGTTAATTAATCCTCAAGATGCCTCTCTGAATATAAGTAGAGATCATTCTGCATTAGTGAGGTGGAAGGTCCTTTCCCACTAGTCACAGAATCATAGAAAATCCTGAGTTGGAAGGCGCCCAGAAGGATCAGTGAGTCCAGATCCTGTCCCTGTGCAGGGCATCCCAAGAATCCCACCATGTGTCTGAGAGCGTTGTCCAAACACTTCTTGAGCTCTGTCAGGCTTGGTGCCATGACCACTGCCCTGGGGAGCCTGTTCCAGTGCCCAGCCACCCTCTGAGGGAAGAACATTTTCTCATTATCCAACCTCAACCTCCCCTGACAAAGCTCCAGCCATTCCCTCAGTTCCTGTAACTGGTCATCAGAGAGAAGAGATCAGTGCCTGCCCCTCTGCTTCACCTCATGAGGAAGCTGCAGACTGTAATGAGATCTCCCCTCAGTCTCCTCTTACTACCATCAATAATATTTGTATTTTTGCAACCAGGAACACCTTGGAACTGAGACAGCCAGATATGAAAAAGGTGGTCTAAAGAATCACTTCGCTAAGGAGAAAAGCTGTTTTAAGGTGCTCTTTGACCAAGGCTTCTGACTTATCAGTGCAGTCAAACAATTTCCATTTTCAAGGGGGTTTTCTAGGACAAAGGTAAAGAAAAGGACATGTTAAGCATTGTAGCCCCATGACTTCTGCTAATAGCCCTCCACTCTCTGGTGTGAGAGGAACCTGGGAACCATTCAGACTCTACCAAGAGTGTTTTGATCCACCTGGCAGTCCTTAGGTTTCAGAGTTATGAGGAGACCAGCTGCTTTTTGATCCCTATTCATCTCGTGTGTCATCTTAAAATCAGGCTATTCAGAGTCTGTGTTTTGAATAGCAGAATAAGACTGTTAATAACTAGCTGAACACAGGATTTCTGTATGGCTCAGGGTCATTGGCAACCAGATGTTTGGTAGAAATTCCTCACAAAAATCTTCATTCCACACATATCAAGGACAAATTTCCCATACCATGAGGACTAAAGTCTAGGAGTCTATAAAATTAGACTCTACTGTGGAAAATATGCGGGACACTACCACTGTTGTCCCTTAAAAACTTGAAGGAAAAATTCTCCCTTGTCCCAAATGTATGTAAATCATAACTTTATAAAAAAGATATACAAAGAACATGCCCAAAAGCTTCCAGTATGACAAGGAGCCATGTTTTAACCTGATTAAATCTATTTCTGTTATGAGCCAATACCTTTCAAAGAAAGATAATAAAACCTAAGTGCCCTCAAAACCTCTCATCTAGATTAATTAAAAAAAAAAAAAAAAAGGGCAGGGGAGAAGCTGATGCCTCCATGGCCCTTCTAAAGGTCAGAAGTGCAGTATAAATACTGTGTCAATGCAGCATCTCAGTTAAAATGATCTAGTAGTTCATTCACCTTTACTTCAAGATGGTAACAAGTCAAATACCCAAAGGAAGGAAAGAAACAGTTTGAAGGACACTAAAAATTTAAAACATTCCAATAAAATTTAAAAAGGACAGTCAAGGTCACTTTGAATTTATAGAAAAGTAGCAGCAGAAAAGAGAAACAGTAAGGTGGAATGATAGCTAGGTGGATGAGGGGGCAGACATTTATGATGTCAGTGATTGAAAGAAGGAAAGAAACTGTTAGCTGTTGAATTAACACTCTAGACTGGAGAGAAAAATATTGCTGAGACTTAAATATGACCACTATATTGTTAGACAGGATATTTAAAAAATACACTCAAATCTAATTAGTTGTTTCTCCAATATTTATTGTTTCTTCTTTTATTTTTTGTATCCAGTGAAGCATTTTGCTTTTTTCACATGCTCCTCACTCACCACTGAGTTACACCATAGGCTTTGACTTTTATTTGGCTAAATAACCACAGGTGATTCTCCCAAAACATTTTAATGGACAAAAGATGAAAAAAAAACCCCAACATTTCAGACCAATATAGAAGCTACTGGGGAGGCAGAGAGCGGGGTAAGAAATTGACATCTTTTTTAACACCAGAGTGCTTTGTTTGTTTCTTTTATAATAGAGAGAGGTAAAAAGCTATTGATGATAACCATCATATTTCCACATGTGGGGATGGAATGTGCAGAGCAAAGAAACAGATAACATTTTTTTGAAGTCCTTCCTGCTATGGTCAGATGTGCAACCACATGGTTTAACTTTGAGTTTCAAAAAGCTTTTGATAAGGTTGCTCATCTAAGATAATTAGTTACCGGAGATACAAATATTCCAGGAGTTAAAGAAGTTCTTAAAACTCAGATGAAGTCCACAGATGAAACTCTTCAGTTTTTGACTGATATGGAAAAGGCCAAAATCAGGCCAGAGGGGCAGAACCTGTTCCCACTTCATGGGAACCCTAAATAAAAGTCTGATTAAAATTGTACGGTGTGCTTTATGTCTTTGCAATCTCAGGCATCAAATGTTGAAATATATGAATTTAAAAGGCTATATTTGATTGCTTATATTTTCAAGGAAGTGCCAGGTCCTTCACTAAACTTGCACAAACCTCATGCAATACTGCAGCCTGGGAGCAGAGTGGCTGGAAAGCTCCCCCTGGAAAAGGACCTGGGGGTGCTGGCCAGCCATGGCTGAACATGTTTTTCTGGCCAGATGCAGTATTTTGTCTGATTTGAAACACTATGCATGTAGATTTATCAGTATATATGTGATAGTTATAATTCCTCAAAAAAAAAAAAAAAACCAAAAAACCCCAAAAAACAACAAGGAAGAAAGTCAACCCCTTAAGATTTATTTCAGTGTACTTGTTAAATGTTCCAAACCCATGTCAAATTCTGGGTTTTTTATCAGTAAAGACTTCTGAAAAAATACTTTTCACATGATCCTACATACTAAATAAATTTCTACCACGAATACTAACAAACTATTTGTTCAGAAGTGATCCATTTTCTTTGCCAGTCTGTATTTCAGCAAGACAAGACATGCATCCATTATTAGAAAAAGTGTACCACACCCAAATTCTGCCTCTCCTTGACCTTCCTAGCCAGGGGAAAGAAATGCCTCCTTCAGTCTGACTTATGTCTCAGGTGCAAGAGCTGCTGCTGCAAGAGCTGCTGCTCTGCTGTAGTCAGCTAAGCTTTTATCACAGGCTTATCAAGTAGGTAATTCTAATTTTGCACATGCAATGATTTCACCTTCATGAATAGTGATAAAGGCTTAAAAAGATTCTGAACAGTTTGATTAGGAATATATCAGCTGGTGGATCAAAGCTAAATTTGACCAGCAGCTGAAACTTCCATTCTCAACTCTGCTTGATCCTGGAACTTGTTTGATTGTGCCTCTTGCTTTGGTGACAGGTTTTTTTCATGTTAACAATGAAGAAAAAATTACAGCAAATTTACTTAAATTTAACTGGTTTTGCTCTCAAGTTCTTATTTCGCTATCCTTTTTTAAAAATATATGGACAAAATTTATGGCTGTCACAGAATTATTTCCTTGATTGAAGTATTAGAGTCCAACCATAGTATGAATATTCATAATATGTTACTAAATGTATAATTCAATCTGTCTAATGATACAATATATTGCTTGATAATAGGAACTGCAACAGCAAAAGAGTGGTTTGCATCAGCGATTCACAAACAGCATGTGTTAAAAAAAATGAAAGATATTCAAGAATGGAAAACTAAAGACCTGGAGAAATGAAATACCACTTCCAAAGTTAGGATGAGACTATGGATTATCCCAAAAAGCAAATGGGGCACAGAGTTCTGGCATATCTACTTTGCTTCTTAATTGCAACTCTGCACTGCTCTGTCAAAGGCACCTCTGCAGCCGAACACCCCAAACCAACCAGCCCAGAAACCCACAATCAACAAAACGGTGCATGATGGAGAGGGAGCCTCTGCTTTCTGAATCTCAGATTTAGTGAATTAGTGAGCATTCTTTAAGAAACAGTTAATCTCAGGGTTTATAAAGGGCTGCATTTCGTTCCCCTCCCAACCCTTCTATTTCCCCTTCTAAGATTATCTTGGAAAGCATACGTCAGGAAGGATTTGATTAAACTTTTTGTTCCCCTTACGGTGATACTTTGATATGAAACAAATAAAGTGGTGGGAAGGTGGGTTATTCCCGTTTTTCATGTAGGCTCTGATTTTTAAAGATAAGCATAAATAGTTGTTGAGTCACCTTCAACTGTAACTGGGCAATTAAAAATGCCTTTGTCAATATTTCACACCCCAAACCCAAGAAAATGTATTTGAGAGTCAAGACTAATTAATCCCTCTGCTTCATTCTTTCACCTGCTAGTGACCACTGAGGGAATAACAACTTTTTCTGCTTTCTGTCACTGAACCTGGGGCTCCATCTTGGTTTTCCAGCCATATCTTCCTGCTGAGATAAATAGTTCCCAAGGGTGTCCCTGGGAACAGTGATGCTCCTTGGAATATCCCCTGCATGGGCTGTTTTGTGGATTCTCACACCATTCCCACACACGGTACAAGACGTAGAACAACTTCAGATCCATTCCCAGCTTGTTTTGTGTATGATCACGTTTCCGCAGGGGAAAACAATGGGACAGAATGTCATGGGTTTAAGCAAGTTTCTGCCATTGGGCCTTACTGCTGGGAGATAGCCCTGGGACACAGACTTTGCTGAAGATGCTGTGTGTGTCAGCCTGGAGAAATGCCAGCCCTGTGCAATGCAGAACGAGCCCTTTCTTGCTACAGACAAACCAGGTCAGTGCTGATACAAAAGAAACATTCAAAGATGCAGTCCCTGTCTGCTTTGCATCTGAAGTAGGTACCTCTGTGCATGGTGCTGGCTTGCTCTCAAATGTGCCCATTAGTTTCACTGTAATGAGGAAGGCAAGAAAACCTTACAGAAGGCAGAGCTAGCAGTGCCTGCACACAGCAATGCCTGCAGTGTGTGCTCCTTTACTGGAGTCAAAATCTCTGTCCTGGCAATGTCCTGTTCCTAGGACAATCCCCACAGCACAGGGAACCATCTGCTTGATGTTTGTTACAGAGATCAGGATCCAGCCCTGCCTTACTGCTGTGAGGCCCTTCTGTCCTGCTCACTCTTTACAACCAGCTTCACCTTTGCCTTCTGTCATGGCTAATATCAACACAAACTTCCTTCATTCCAGACCCCACTGCAAGGAAGCAACAATCTGCTGAAGACCTCAAAATGTCTCTCTCATTGGCAGCTGGTGCTCAGATGACACGCATGTTGGTTTAATAAGAGACTGGTGATTTATGAGGATACCCAGAACATCCAGAATTGTCACAGTGATAGCAACAAATAAATAATTAAAAGAGATATCAGCTAGGGCTCAGTGAATGCTGATTGAATATTCATATCTTTCTCAGCATTTGAAATTATTTTGCTTTTTCTCCATCAAGAAAATTTATATCTCTATTCCCCTTCAGAGAATCAGAGAATCATAGAATGGTTTGGGTTGGAAGGCACCTTCAAGATCATCCAGTTCCAACCTCCCTGATGTGGGCAGGGACACCTTCAGTTGACCGGGTTGCTCAAAGCCCCATCCACCCTGGCATTAAATGCTTCCAGGGATGGAGCAATCACAACTTCTCTGGACAACCTGTGCAAGTGTCCTCACCCTCACAGTAAAGAATTTCTTCTTAATACATTCAAGGTACTAAGATAGTACAAAGTATTAAGATAGATATTAAGATAATACAAGGTTGCAATTTGGTGGCCTTTAAGGTCCCTTCCCACCCAAGCCGTTCTATGATTCTATGAATTCCCACTGGCAAAATTTCAAAGGAGGAAACACAGAGCAACCATTGTTTCCCTGTAACCCCATCCCCAGCAAAGAGTTTGCCATAACTTTTGCACCCTTTGAGGAGAGCAATGCGTGTGGGCAAACCTGCTGCTGGGAAGACAATGTGGTAACCAGCCTGTTATCCACAACTTTATCTGTGTATTGTATTGGTGTATTCCTGGGGGTCTGAGAGTCCCCATCAGAACATGAGACTGCCTGGTGTCCGAAAGCTGATATGGTTTAGTACAAACTCAATTCCATCAATTCAGGTGTCTTAAGCCCAAGTAAATGAATTTTCCAAGTACTTTCAGATTCAGGCGCCTCAATTCTACCTAAGTCCTACCTTAAAAGCCTATATCCCTTCTCAGAGCTGGCTCCAATTATCCGTAATGAGCAGGATGAAGCAAAATCTTTGAATTCTGGTTTGCTAAGCCAGTGCTCATTTCTCACTCCCTGGGCAGAAAAACATTTTATTGAAGCATTTTGTCTTTGTGAAGCAAGTGATACATGCTCTGTAGCAACATATCCTCCCTAGCTGGGAAATGCTAATTAACACTGATTCTTAAAAAAAAAAAATATTTTGTTTCCTCTTATTTAACTATTAATTCAGATACAATATTGAGAGGGAAATGAAAGTGAAAGGTAGGTTTTTTTTATTTCTCTTTTTCTAATTTATACAAATGAAGGCACAATTAAGCAGCCTGAAATTTAATTACAACTTGCATTTCATGTAAGCAAACGCATTAAAACTGAGAGTGCTAATATTGAATGCAGAAATTGCCATAATGCAATAGAAAAAAATCCAAGTGCAAGCAGCATAGGATAAGCTTTTGCTGCTGTCACTTTGCACACGGTCACAGATGTGCGACATGAACAAATACTGTTTCTCATGTTGCTTATTAGCAATAGGACAAGAATGGAACAATATGGGCCACAGTCTCAGCTGGAATTTATAGCGTCCCAACTCCACTGAATTTTTTAGTTGTACTCAGTTTTCACCAAATACATGTGTTTCCAGAGGGCCAACCAGTGCACTTCAATGACACCTATTTACACGGACTGTGAATCACAATTTATAGACCCAGAAGCCCATAGATTTCCTTTGCCAAATTAAAAAAAAAAAAAAATAGGCAGTAGTTGCTTTTTTAAATCCTAGATTTCTTAGCAGTTTACAACAACAGCTCCAAAGTTATCTTTGAATTTGGGATCTGCATTACAAATACCCTTTGTACTCATCTGCTACTGATCAAGCAAATGACATGGACTCTTAAGAAAGGTATTAATTCCAATAATTTGTATGATTGTGCTCTTTATAAGTTATTATTCCACCATCGTCACTGCAATATTTGGATGCCTACCAACAGCACCTCGAGTGATGTGACTAATGTTGGTCATGGGGAATTCATTCTCTCTCGTCGTTTCTCTAGGAATAAAATTGAATTTTGTTTGCCTGTGTTTCATGTCCACACATCTTTGTGCTACTATTAAAGATAAAAGTTTTAAAAATAATTGGAAATCCCACAGTGAAGATGGGGCATCAGCCATAAAGGTGTGCAAAAATCCTTTGCTCTACAAGATTTAATTATTTCTCTGAGAGAGAAAAAACTTTCAGAATTTCTTTTTTTAACCCTTGAGTTAATTTTCACATTTCTGAGGAGAAAAAATGTCAGCTGAAATACTCAGGACAGTGATTTTGGTGACCTTTTTAATGTCCAGGCAGCACACTGCAGCATTGCCCTGGGAGTGCAGGACAGTCCTCACTTTAATTTTTTTGTTTATACAAGATAAGAATGCAAAGTACAAAGAGAGGACACAACCCAAGGGAAACCTTTGGATCCATGGAAAAACTGAGAGGAGACTCTCTAGCTACTTTTTCACTGAAGTATCTTCCAGGCCAAAATATCCACTTAAACTATTCCTTTATTCTCAGAGATCTTTGAAAGACCCCAATAAGCATTTCCAGAAGAGGAACCCCTTGGCTAAACCCTTGGCTTGGAAGGGTTATCAGAGTACCTGTAGCTGCCACACAGGTTGTGGCACTGTATGACAGCTCCAGCTGTCACTTAGGTGATGACATCACAAGAAAGAACTCACAAAGGATGGAATGAGGATTTATCCAGCCTAGTTTCAGTCTGAGCTGATTTTAACCTGTTTTAGCTGTAATAACAGTTCCCCAGCTGTCAGATGAGTATTGCCCAAATTGTTTTAGCTTAAATCATTTTAGTTCATCTCTAAATGTCATGTGTGGAAAGGTCTAGCAAACCTGAGTAGTCATTGCTAAACACACGTCATGTTTTTGTGTTAATTGAAGAGGGAGAAGGTGATGGTGAAGCTTCACTTTATATCAAAACCAATGAAAAAATGCAGACTGTGTTAAGAAAACATCACAGTATACCTAGGAAGCTCCCCACATTATGGAGTAAGAACTTCCTCACTATAAGCATCATGTGAAGATGGGTGGAGAACCTGGGACATTGGTAACTCATCACAATCCCTTCCTCCTTGGGAAATGCAGGCAACACCAACCTTGGCAGTCAGGGAGACACTGCAAGGACAAGTATAAAAACATAACAAGAAAAGGGGAAAATACTAGAGTTTGTCTAAATCAGTCAGTAATTGTATAGTAATATGCCTGGCCTAATAAGAATGGTAGTATTTCTGCTTAAAAAGTTAATACATTAATTATACTAAAAGCAATTTTCAGTTCTGACAACTGGATGCCATAACAAGATTTTCGTTGTAAAAACAGAAGGGATTTTTAAGCTGCTTGATCTCAGGCAGAATAAAGACCATGTACAATGGACTTGTAGAGATCAAGGGAAGGATTCAGTTACCTAAACACAGGCATTTAATGCCCTTTGAGACATCCTGCCTGGTTTACAGCTGCTGTGGTTTATGGATTTCCCATAAATTCTGTGTCATTGCTGCCAGCTCATACCCAAATGATGTCCTGCCTACAAAATCAAAGCAGTTTGTTTGCAGAAAGATCTGAGCATCCAGAGTCACCAAAGTTGGTTCTGCAGATCTTAGGATGGAGCTGTGCACTGTTCCATATGCTGACTGCTCTGGCACAAAGGAAATCAATCATAACCACCTTTTTTTGCCAAATAATATTGCTTTGCTTACTTTGACTGGAAATTGCGTTTTTATTTGCTCATCTCCTTTGTGCGTGACAGAATTAAAAACATTCTGGGGACTTAATGTGCAGAAGGTGTCGGTTTATTGAAAGGCTTTTATCTTTGTATTTTGGAGTTGGTAATTACCTCTCATGGGTGAAACAAAAGGCTAGTCACTGCTCTGGCTGCCTTTCATTTCCCTTCAAACTGAATGTGACTCCAGACTGCTACATTCTTGGCAAGGATTTTACTAATACAGCAGGTTGTTTCTAACCGGTGCTATTCGCACGATGCAAAATTAATTAGAAAAGTCTGTTCTAATTTATAAATATGCAATTATGGTTAAACAAATCAGAAGTGGAGGCCTTGCAAGGTTCCCAGTGGGTTGTTATTTTCACGATTCCAGTGCATCCAGAAGAAAGAGTCACTGATTTGTCCTCTGATGTAAAAATGCAATTTGCTTCATTCAAGGGGGAATTGCAGATGTATTAAAACATATTTTTGGAGTTTGTTCAAATTAATTATTATGAAAACAAGTGAATTTGTGGAATAGCTTTTACAAAAAAGCACTGCCACCAAAAGACCCTAATTACTTTCCAAGACCAAGTAATCTTTCTCCAAATAAGCAAAAGGAGGGTGTAAGCTTCATATTGCTTTGTATGATACCCCAGATATTAAATTCAAAGAGATCAAAGCTCAGAGAGAGTAAACAAGGCCTCCTGCCCTATGTCCCAATCTGCTCCTCATTGAAAGTCTCTATTTCCCATCTCTGTTTCACAGGCTCTTCCATGACTCTCTGATCTCCTGACTTCCTGCCTACTAAAGGTCACAGAGCTCCCCTCCCTGACTCCAATATTGAATTTAATTCATCCTGACTCCAAGCTGCCTGTCTTTGGCCCTTTATATGTGATAATTATTTTTTTTTTTTTCATAAGTGAAAATCTGCTATCTCAAACTTTGCTCTTATTGAGGTCCTTTTTTATTCTGTCTACTAACAAAAAGCAGTCATAGGACTCCAAAGAAAGAGGCTGTGTCCAGTATTAAAGCACTGCAGGTTATTACTAGGCCATTGCCTATAACTGTTGGATTGCATCCACACACAATGTTGTTTCACAAAACAGTGTTGTTATTAAGTTTGTTAGAATAGATCATAGGGGAAAGAAACCTAGGCAGCACGATTTAACAACTCCTACCATGCACATCCTATGTCCTACACACAGGAAAGAGTCATCAGTCCTCAACTGCCTTGTCACAGTTTCTTTGAGATGCCCAGACAAGAAGCTCTCCTACAAAACTTCATAAACCAACCTGGACTGAAAACTGATGCAGCATTAAGAACACACTTGAACAAATGGAACAACACCAAGGGTAAACGAATATTACTGTGACCTTCCTCACCCATATCAGATCAACTAGAAAACACATTTTCAGTTGATTCCCCATTCAATACAAGTCTGTTACATCTATGAATGGCAACTCTACTCAACAGGATGGCAGTTTCCCATGGATTTCAATGGGACCAAAATCTCATATCATAGAAACAGAATATGATGAGTTGGGAAGGACTCATCAGGATCATGGAGCCCAACTCCTGGCTCTGCATTTCATTCAGCATTGTCTGTAGGTTTAATCAGCTCATTTCAGTTCCCTAGTGTAAGTCTGGAGTAGTTTCAGAGACCTGAAAAGAATTGAAGCTTGAAACGATCAGATAATGTTTGTTTGGTTTGGAAATTTGGAGGAATTATTAGAAAGAAAATCAGAGTTGTTGTTGCAGGACTGATTGGAAGCTGATGCAAGTTTGCACCCTTCTGATCTTTGAGGTGCTTTCATGGTAATAGAGAGACTCTAAGGCCTTCAGATGCACAGTGAGACACACAGGGCAGAGACATAGTCTTTCTAGCATCCCTGTCTGAACAGTGAAGTCTTAAGTTGGTGATTTTGGAGATCTTTTCCAATCTTAATGATTCTATGATTCTATGTTCCTATATCTGGACTGTGCCTGCAGAAGACAAAACAACCCAACAGAGATGTTAATTACTCTGGGTGTTTGCCAGATCAATGGAAATCTACAGTCATTCCACTCAGATGGCCATTTTTCATTTAGGCATCTGAAATCAGATGAAATTAACCTGGATCATCTAAAATCTTTGAATCATGGTAAGATGCTTACTTAATCTAATGTTCCTACCTCTTTTCTTGGCTTAGCCTTGAGGGAAAGAAAAGAGAAACACAGACAAAGAAACCAGCCCTGTGGGTGTGTGAATCCAAGTAGGACTAACAATGAATGCTGATACTGAGCACATCAAGGAGAGTTTGCTTTTCAGTCAAGAGCTGGCAGAGTCCATCCTAAGCAGGAGCCATTTCAAAGCCCTAATGGAGTCCAAATCCCATGCCAGATGTGTGCAACTGCTTCTGGCAGCAGGGAAGGACCAGGTTCAGTGGCCTGATTCACAATCCTGCCTCCTTTTCACACAAAAATGTGTAGGGGGGAAAAAAACAAACATAAAAAAAAAGCCAAAAACAAGTCTTAGGAGGAAGGGAGAAGTTCTGAATCCTTTCAAGTACATGTTGCCAAGGAAACCCCTCCTTGCTATCCATTTCATCCTGCTTGTCTGACTCTCTCTGTGGAGAGAAATGACATTGGGGATCTCTTCATGTACATGGGATGAATTGAGATAGTTACTTATAAATATATATTTTATTCAATTCCAAATGTTACTGCTTTTTTTTTTTTTTTTTATTGTGACAAGTTTTAAGGTCATCCCAAGGAGAAGAGTTTAAAAAGGAAATTAATATAACTATTGACAAGTGTTTTGTGGAAAGGAAGAGTGTGAACTTGCTGTTTATAAACACTTTGAGCTCCAGTACTTGAAACAAATGAGAGGTTTCCTTGATGTTATGAGCTTTCTTAATTCTGTGCAGTTGTGTCAACCCCACACACTGTGTGTAGAATGTGCCAAATAATTGAGAAAATGTATTATTTGCTTCTATTCTGTGTCTTAAGCATACAGTGAAGCACATTCCTTCATAAAATCAATAGTCCCAATTCACCTTCATGTTGCTCTAGTGTTCAGATGCCAGTGAAACCTGTCTGGGATCACATTACAGAGGAGAACAAGCCAGACTCCTCAAAGGGTCCCACCATCATGGGATCCAGTGGACACCATCATGATGAAGTAGACTGGAAAGTTGCTCTAGATCCCTCCTTTTGCCAGTATTGGAACATTTTTCCCAAGACTACTCTAAAACATCTTTGTCCATTCTGCTCATTGCCCCAAGCCCATTTCTGAAGGGAGGTACAGAGTTCCTATATCTAGAAAATTATATGAGAGCAAAAACTTGGAAATATTCATAATTAACCTCAACCCTTTCCCACTGTTTCTCTTCATTTAATGAAACACTAAAAAAGTAAAAAGATTCACTGAGAGATATAAAATCACATTGCTGTGATAGAGGCTTGGAGTCCCCTCTTTTGGCATCTAGGTATGCACAGAATGACAGGCATAACTTGCCCTTTTCAGAATATTATACTCTTCTGTCTCACGCTTCTTTAAAGAATTTCTCCTACAGGGGAAACCGCGGACTAGGACTTCTTGGTTTCATGAAGGAACTGAGCCATTGGTGTGCAAATTCTTAGGGAACATTGCAATCATGTAGGTTTTATACTGCAAGAAGAACAGAGAGCAGGACTGCTCTTGCTTACTCCAGGGCTGAACTATAAAGAGAAATGGTCAAGGGTTTTCTGCCGTCCCTGAATTAGTAAGCATGCATTAAAAGAGGGGGGATCTTTGCTCCTCCCAAAGAACCAGGCTGTATCACCTTAGGACTGGACTGTTCAGCCCCATCTGAAGCAAAATTTCTGCCTCGTGACTCACAGTAATGTCCAATACTCCATTGCCTGCACAGCTTGGGCACCAGGAGGGCTGGAGAGGAGGCTGAAACAAAGATATGAAGACAGCGACTGAACTCAGACTCTTTAGTTTAAGTCCTCTTTCAGATCTGACTCCCAAGAAAAAAAGCTTTGAATTTCCTTGAGGAATATAAAAGAAAGACACGGACGTCTTGGAACGAGTCCAGAGAAAGGCCACTAAGTTTACCACAGTGCTGAAAAACCTCTCCTATGAAGACACACAGAGAGTTGGAGCTGTTCAGCCTGCAAAACAAAAGGCTCTGGAGGGTGGTGAGACACTGGAACAGGCTGCCCCAGAGAATTTGTGGCTGCCCCATCTCTGGAACTGTTCAAGGCCAGGTTGGATGGGGCCTGGAGCAACCTGGGATGGTGGAAGGTGTCCCTGACCATGGAAGGGGTTTGGAATAAAATGGACTTTGAAGGTGCCTTCCATCTGAAGCCATTCTCTGATGGTTCTATGATTCTGTGAGGTGCATACTGACTGGTTTGGGGTATCAGGCCATTCCTGTGCATTGCCATAAGTGCTGTGACCATGGGCGAATATTTTGGTAAAGGATTCAGTACATGTTTACTCTCTAGATTCTTTCAGCCGCTTTCCCACTACACACACAGATTACCTGATTTGCATCCAAAGTATCAGGTGATTCTTAGCCCTCATTTTCCTCTCTTTCATTGTGCATTTGTCAATTGGCCATTTTTATCTAGGGGTATACCCCATGTCCTCTGTGGTGAAACCATTTATAATCCCTAATTTTCAAAAGACACAGTGATCATGCATGATATTGATAAGCTAATAGAAGTGGCTTTGGCAATATATTAATTTTTGGGGTTCTGTATACTCACTTCCAACTTGGATCCCCTGCCAGGGTTACAGGGTCTTTCTCAGATCTTCCTAACTGAATGGCAGTGGAGGGATGCAGTAAATTCCATGTTGGACAGTAAAGGGAAGACATAACATTAATGAATCTAATATTAATAAATATAAGGGAGAAAGAAAGAGGGGGGGAAATGAGATATTACAAAATTAAGGGATGTGGTCATTGTTTGTCACTAAAAGACAAAAGTAAATCTAGGCAAGTTAAAAGCAACAAGACAGCCAAATGCCATTCAGGCAGAGGTAGTGTAACATCAGAAAGAAAATAATGAGTCCTGTGCATTCCTACATTTCACACCAGGCCTGCACTCAATAAATCAACACATGGATTTAATTGCTGTGACAAATGAATATAGTGAGGGGAGTCAAATTCTGTTGGGTAATGCAGTCATCCAGCAAAGCCCTGGTCGGCAGAGATATGTAGGTCAGTCATTATGGACCAGTGAGCAGAGGGAGTCCCTCATGTGAGAGCCTAGATGAAAATCTAACAGTGTAATCTCTCATAAAATACCAGACTATAAGAGTGTCTGGCTTCAGCATCCTTCTTAATAACCTTTAGCAGAAGAGGAAGGTATTACATAAAGTGGCAATTAACAAGACTGACAGAGCAAGATACTGGGATTTATTGCTGGATTTTTCAGTTTGCTTGATTATTTGGTTGGGGTTTTTTAGCTGTATTTCTACTTCCATTTTTAAAACCAGCTTCAAAAAGGAAATCAGCTGAGATTTTAAAGCTAGAAAAAAGGGAAATGAGAGCTTGATAATACTAATATCCCAAATAAAGACAGTAGAATGCTATTGCAGCCCATGTTCCCCATGACCTCTGTCTTAGTCTGTTAAATGTGGAGGTGAGAACTCAAAGGGACTGATAAGGCAACCCTGATCTGAGGGATGAAGAAGTATTGGGGAATAGTGCCCACTCCTATGCAAAGGTCTCGGTGGAAGGTGTCCCCTCCTTCATGAAATCCTCCATCTAGCCCAGTGCTAGATGGTAGAAGTTATTCCGATACATGAGATTGATTTTTTGTAAAGTCAATTACAGCTAGAAAAAAAGCCAAGGTCTGCATCCTCCTAGTATTTACCTGCCTGAGCAAAACTGATTGCAATTCCTGCTCTGAGGAAGTATTTTTCCGCAGTAAGGATCATGTCACCCTTTTTCTGACATCAGTGCAAGTGATGGGGATGACATTGAACCAATTTTCTACATCCCACTTATTACATTCCTCTGATGGAAACACCACCTTCTACCAAATGCAGGGAAACCTTCTGCCATCAGGGGCTCTGAGCAACATGGTTGAGTCAAAGATGTCCCTGTTTATGTCAGGGGGTTGGAGCTAGATGGCATTTAAAGGTCCCTTCCAACAAAACTGTTCTGTGATCAGGATGTCCTTGTGGAAGAACATAAACAAGATCTAAGGTGTCTTTTCCTCTGTTGAAGCCAGCTAAGTTCATTGTAACTGGTAAGCTTTGTAAACACATTAATATCAGTTATAGCAGTGAATCTCATAGGAACACCACTGCCTTCAGGAGATCTTGTACTTTTTTTCTCTGTTTTTATCACAGCTGGAGGAAGGACACCACCAAAAGAAAATGCAATACATAATATACTTGTATAAAACATGTTTAAATAGCACATATAACTAGAAATGCTGCTTTGCATCTTCTTAGCTACATTGTCAGGAGCTTCTACTGATCAGATCCTGCAATTGCATCACATTTCCCCAAGAAAACTCAAAATATTTTATAGGAAGTTCTCTAAGTTCAAATATCAACATGCAATACTCACTGGATGCAATTAAGGCATCTTGCTTTGTTATTCAAATTACATATGCAAGACTGATAAATTTTTCCTCTGATTCCATAATTACTAAAGCAGGGGTGATCGTGAGCAGGTAGAATGACAAAGCAGAAGTGTAGTCAGCTGCATTCTCTGCACATTCATCTACAGGTGCCTCAGTGGGTAACAAATTAACAAATCCTTTGTATAAGTCTCCACGGACCACAATACTGAATGAACATATTTTGCTTCATGAAATATATTGAGGTCAAATTCACCTTTTCAAGCAAGCTATTAGTTTTATGGATTTGCTTGTCATGTTATCCATGTTTTTTTTTCCATTAACCTTGTGACTTACACACTTACCCACAAAGAGCTTTTGCTTTTCCCTCCCTTCCCACTTCTTTTTCTTTACTCCTCCAATAGCATGCTTTTAGCTACATTGTACACCCCAGCCAGCAAAAACAAAGAGATATTAGTTTTATTATTTTGTTTGAATTTTCCTTTCGGTCAGGGATTCTGCCTGCTTGGACAGTTACTGGTTCTGGAAAACCTTGCAGAGACAAAAGAGCTTAACTCATCAGGAGGGACTTTTGCTAATTGTAAGGTGCAGAAAACCAGAAGCTACTCCAGAATGTAGGAGATGCAGTCTTAAATATATACTACAGCCACAGAAAAAGGGCAGGTTTTAGTTATTCTTCATAAAGGCACCTAAATTACTTACAGTGGCAGAATCTGAGCTTTCTAGATGCATGGTGGCTCACACCTGAGCTTGGTTTCTTTTGGCTCAGGTGCCAGGGAGTGTTCTCAAAAGAGTACACGTGGTGTGTTGCTAATAGAAAGATATCTTCTTGCCATTTAAATTATCTCAACCATATTTTATGATTGTGACATATTTTATGACTTTATGTAATGATAGGTGATGGCAGAAGACAGGCTACTCCCTGTTGGGTTTAGGGCAGTCTCAAAACAGAGGGAAAATAATCTCTGTATTAAAGAGAACTTTCTTTACCAAATGGACCCTGAAGGTATACCACTGTTATTTATTACCTTCCAGCAAATCCTTCATTGCCAGAAAGAATCTTCTTCCTTTATTTTATTTATTTAGTTAGTTATGTTACAAAACTTAGCTCTGATGATTTATTCAGGCCCCGTGAGGTTTACAGTAAGTTTATTCAGTTGCCACAGGAAGGGAACACAAGAAGAGACAAAAATAAACCTCAATCTGTGACACAAGAGGCAGATAAGTATTTTGTCTCAAAATTTGTCTGATACAGACCTATCATCTTTTTCAAATGAGAACACTAATCAGTAGTCTTGAGTCTGAGCTGAATCTTCAAGTTGCATTAGGTAAACTATCATGTATATTCCAAAGCTGTTATGCATTTGAAGTTGGATTAAAAGTGGTGCTGGGAAATATTGTATGAGACAAGTTTATTAAAATAAAATCTGCACTGAAAATATGTTCTCTGGAGGAAATAAATTATGTTGTATTATCTGGTAAGTTAATTTATTTTTCTTTCCTTGTAATATATTCCCATTAGAGCTAATATTTACATCTTTTGGTTATACTCATCTGGAAAGACCCAGGCCGTGCTACCCAACACACCAATGTTATATAGAACAAAGTATGGGACAGTGACTCAACCAGTCTATAAGAAAAGAAATAATGTTTTTATGCTGTTTTTTGATTTCATGTTCAGGGAGAAAAAAAGTTCCTTTTACAATGTTTTCTTCAGGGAAACTGGACTCATAATGTTTAGAATGAAAAGGTGTAATGTGAGTAAAAGACTCATGCTTGGAAAAGAGGTATTAGATATACATGCCCAAAGTCATTTGCTGACCTTGAGAGAACATTGAGATAAATCTTTTCTTTTTCCATCCAAAAAAAAAAGCAGAGCTTACTTGGAGGAAAACTGAGCATAATCAGACCCATTTTTCAATGTACTACCACACAGAGGCACATATATAATAATCAGTGTTGGCCTGATCAAATCACAGATCTAAGTCTACATTTTCTAGATGGGTTGTTATGCTTTTGTTTCGTTTTATTTTGCTTGGGGTTTTTTTTTCCCTCAAAATTGGGCAGCCACAAGGACTTCTGATCATCTCAAAGTCCTTCATGTCTTTACCCTGATAACTGTATCAAAAAATACAATTAGCTTGTTTCAAAAGACAGAGAGAATTCTGAGGAACAGAATTTAAGTGACTACAACAAAGCAACTATTCCTGGCTTCAGGTGTAAACAGAGCTTAATTCCAAGGCATTTCAGTAGTGGAGCTCCCTATATAGCTTTACAAAGCCACATTTCCCAAAGCTAACCCTACCCCCTTCATTCTTTAACTCCAGCTTCTATTCCAGTGCTTTTAGTCCACGGAATATTTCATAGTGCCATGCAAACTGGAACTGCTTTAGCAGTAGGGATTGAGGGAGCCTTATGCAGAATATCCCAGTTTGTTGATTAGACAAAGCACAGGAGATATTCTTTCAAATCCACTCAGAAAAAAAAAAAAAAGAAAAAAAAAGAGAAAAGAACAGCAGCAAAATGGACATTATAAAAGTAGTAAAAATGGTGAAGGACTACCTTGAATTTCCTGAGGTACAGGAGATTCATAGCCAGAGCAAGCAGGTGCAGCCCCTGATGCCTGACTGCTGGCCCTAAAGAGAAGGCATTTGACATAATATCCAGGTCATCAAACATTCAGACCCTACCTTTCCCTTTAAAATTATATGGCCATTGGCAAGTCTGAGTGTACCTCGTAGTGATTACCTTTAGGCTCTATTTGAGAAATCTGAAATGCCAGAAATCTTTCAGTAGTGACTGCGTAGCGGTCTTTGAGTGCTGCAGTGCACTTGGCTAAAGCCACGTTGGAAACAGAGTGGTGGGTAGGCACCGGAGGCACTGCAGTCTAATCCCTACATTTTAATAAGGGCGAGTTCCCAGGCTCCCAATCACTTCCAGTTTACGTGTTCTCAGTTTATTGGTTGATGAGATTTCCACCCAGTTTTATGTATGACCCTATGTTTATGCACATCCTCCTGTTAAATATGTATATTTCCAGAATGTTCTTTCTTCTTCAATGCCCCATTGGTTGTTTCCTGTGTTCCCCTCCCCTAAATTGTCTCCATTGGTCATTCCCCTGTTATCTCCTCCCATGTTCTCTTTCCCCATTGGTTGTTCCCCTTCTCTCTGCCCCTTTTGCCCCTGTATAAAACCCCTGGACACTCCATTGTCCCCTGTCTTCTGTCCCTGGACCCTCCACCAGAATAAACCTGCTGGAACTCATACAAAAGACCCCTCTCTCCTTCTTTACCTCTGCCAATGCCAGAGCACCACCTTTGTTTAGGGTTTGCTCCTCGAGGAGGAGACAGCTATTCCATGTGCTGCAGCAGTGGCCAGTGACGTCTGCAGTGGGACGCTGTGGCTCTTGGGCAGCCCTGAGAGCGTCATTTGAGAATCTAAACACTGGCTCTGGGAGCATCCAGATGGATTTAGCAGCCTAAACAGATCTTTTAAAAATCAAGTCATAGTCATCTGTGAGAAATTGTATATTAGATATTACAGGTGAAGTCTCCTAAGATCCAGCCCAACCTCCTAACTAGGAATATTAGCATATGCTGGCTGAGAAGTTTGTCAAGCACAATTAGCGCTCAATTAGCTGCTGTCTCTTTTTTCTTCCTGTTTGCTAGTTTATGTAAGGTTTGGTTTACAAAGGTGACACATTATTACTGTGTGGGCCACAGGATTTTCAAATTATTTCAGATGTTAGCAGCAACATAGATTGGGAAAATGACCTCTGTCTGATACAAATATCAGTGGCCTTAATCATGCTTACAGGGATGCTGTATTCCTAATAAATATATAATAGAAGACCTCCTTCCACATAAATTGCAGCAAGCTCCCTTTTTCTTTTCCCTAATTCAGGCTTTTTCCCAAATTGCTCTGTCTGCCTAGTCCCCTGGGAAACCTGTGCACAGACATACAATACTGGGGAAAAAAAAGAGAAAGAACAAAAAGAAGAAAAATCCTTTTGTCCTCAACACACACACAGAGCTATTTACCTAATGGACGAATGCTGATTATTTCACGCTATAGCTACCAGCATGAAGCATTCAAGACTGGGAGAGGAGGGGAAATATACTGTTGACACCAATGCCTGCAGGTGTGGAAACAGAGGTGGCTATAAATTTCCATTGAATTTGGTACCTAATGGGGTGGTATTTTTTCAATAATTCTTGTGCACTTGTCACAGAAATTTCGCAAAATGGGCTATATATTGTATTGCATGTCATAAATACAGTAATTTATAGTGCATTGCTCCTTGCAATCTACTGCACGGTACTAAATTTGGGAACAGCACTTTTTTGTCAACTTGGAAGTGTAATCAGTGGCAACATATCTTCAAGATTCTATTCTCTTCTTCTCCCACTCCCCAAAATGACTAATACTTCTATTAATGGAGAGAAAGGGAAAAATAACAAGCCAGACAAAGATGGATTTACACAAGGAGGTACAAATAATACGAAGGAGACTTGGATGACTTGCACAGTTGAATGGTCACATCCAGAGGGTAGTGGCAAGTGGCTCAATGTCCAGGTGGAGATCTATGGCAAGTGGTGTCCCTCAAGGGTCTGATGCTCTTTAATATCTTTATCAGCGATATAGAGAGCGACATTGAGTGCACCCTCAGCAAGTTTGCAGATGACATGAAGTTGAACAGTGCAGCTGACACAACAGAAGGATGAGGTGCCATCCACAGGGATCTGGACAAACTTGAGAAGTAGGCTCAGAAAAACCTAGTGATCAACAAGTCCAAGTGCAAGGTGCTGCACCTGGGTCAGGGCAACCACGGGTATCAGCACAGGCTGAAAGATGAAGTCACTCACTGAGAGCAGCTCTGGGGAGAAGCATTTGGGGGCTCTGGTGGATGAAAAGCTGGAGATGAGCCAGCAGTGTGCACTCCTAGCCCAGAAAGCCAACAGTATCCTGGGCTGCATCAGGAGCGTGGCCTGCAGGCTGAGGGAGGTGTGTGTCCCTGTCTACCCTTCCCTCATGAGACCACACCTGGAGTACTGTGTCCAATTCTGGGTCCTTAGCAGAGGAAAGATGTGGACCTTTTTTAGTGCATTCAGAGGAGGCCATGAATGTGATCAGAGGGATGGAGCACATCTCCTGTGAGGACAGGCTGAGAGAGCTGGGGTTGTTCAGCCTGGAGGAGAGGAGAGTCTGAGGATCCCTTATTGTGGCTTTACATTCTGAAACACTTGAATACTGAAAGGCATCTTAAGAAAGATGTGGACAGACTTTTCAGGATGGCCTGTTGTGATAGAACAAGGGATAAAGGTTTAAACCCAAAAGTGGGTAGATTTAGTCTTGATACAAGGAAGACATTTTTTACGATTTTTTCATCGAGGGTGGTGAAACACTGGACCTGGTTGCCCAGAGAGGTGGTGGATGCCCCATCCCTGGAAACATTCAGGTTGGATGGGGGGCTGAGCAACCTGATCTAGTTGCAGGGGGGGTTGCACTAGATTATGTTTAAAGGTCCCTTTCAATTTGAACCATTCTATGGTTCTATGACTTTAGGGAGTGGAAATGCAGTCTAGAGCTCCTCTTTCAGGGTATGGAAGACACAAATTCATGTTGGCTATATGGTTACCTCCTAATTGTCTACAGGGTAAATCATTTCCAAGAGCATTTTCCTTTTTAAGAACAAACATATCTGCACCACAGAAACCATAAAGATCATCTCCTAGGAAAATTTAGAAAAGAAAAGCTCCTCACCAAAGGACTTAAAGGACTTCAGGTATTTCCATCCTCCTTTTTATCTCAGTATTTGTAAGGATCTCAGCAGAGGTACTCTACCTTGTTCTGGAATTCAAGATTAGCATAGCCCACTTAATGAAATACAAACAGTAGTGATGATACTCCATGAGTAGCTGAATAGCATCTGCCAGCCAGCCTAGGTGCCTAGCCTCTCCCCTAAATAAATAAAAGAATTGTCATGATCTACATGGATAAAAAGAAACAGTTCAATTATGTGTCAGCTTTTGATATTTTCATTTTAACTAACAATTTCATTTTCTAAGCTGGAAATAATACCTGCATGAAATAGTGTTTAGGGGGATGGTATTCTTTAAAAAAAAAAGACATGGAGGAAATTCTTCTCCTGACTATTAAATAATGAAAGTAGGCCAAGTCTCTGCTTGGATCCAAAGCTCTTCAAAATAATTCATCATTTTCTTTTCCTTCTTCCCTTACCCTAGTTTCAGATTTTTGGAGGGGTTTTTTAAGAAAGTTAAATGAAAATCAAGCTTCTAAGTAGCTCTTGGGATCCCTGTGAATTCCACATCAAGGCTTCCCAGTGTGCTGCTCAGCTGCAACAAAAGGATAAAAGAATATCAATGTCTCCTGTTCAGATAAACACTTGTAGGCCTTTTATAACAAAGGGAGTGATTTAGTCTTTTCCTTGAGCAAGAGTAATAAAACATTCTTTTCCATTGCAGGCTGTAATATAAGTAGATTTGTCCCAAATGTTGTAAAAATCAGTGGCAATATATTTATAGTCATTCTGCAAAGATTCAGGTAACAGAACAAGGGGCCAAACAAGTGAAGATCAGACTTGCCATTGTCACTGACAATTTGCCTTTATTATGAAACAGGGGTGGGATTCACCTCATCCAGCTTTAGAGATCTTCAGTGTAGATGCCTCCAGCTGTGCCAGTCACCCCCAGGTTTCTTTGTAGTCAGCTGAGAGAAAGGGCATGAGTGAATAAGTACAATTCCCATGACCTACTTTAGAAGTCTAAATTCAGACCGTGCAAGGATTTATCTCTCTTCATAGACTAGAAAGATGTCCTAAATGGAAATGTCAAAATTTATTCAGATGAACTACACTGTGGATGACCTGAAGAAGTGGGACATGACAACATCATGAGATGTAATGTAATACCTTTCGTAAGGCCCTGATCAGGAAGGAAGTTTCTAATAAACTTACTGAGACTCTGGTCAAAAGGCAAGTTGTCAAATCGAGGTAGGAGAAAGATACTGTTATAAGAAACTAAAAGGAAGATTTTAAAACAGAGAAAATAAAGTGTACCAAAATTATTTCTAATTATAGTGCTGAGAATCACATTGCCTTGGAAGAATTAAGCATTAAATCAATTTCAGCTAATTGATTATTTAATTTTCTAGTTCTGAGTAACCTCTCTATAGGAAAAAAAAATCATAAACTCAAAGTGACTCACTTTCAAACTTAAAATGTTTTCTTCTCATTTTCAGTGAGATCTCATGCAAGAACAGTTTTCAAATGTTGTATGGGAAATTTAAAGAATGCTAATTTCAATGTTTATGAAAATGTTTTTGGGGTACAGTGATGCTTAGAGCCACCTTTCAAGAATCAGCTGCAGGTTAGGGGCTGAAGGCTAGTACAAGATTAATTTACTGTGGGTACAGTATCACTAGTTTCAATGGGACACAGGGTTCTGCTGTCAGCAGTATTATCTGCAGGGCTTAGGTCGAAATCTATAATGAAATTTGGGTTAAAAAGTTACTGAGCCTCCATGGTATGCATGGTCAGGCAGTGTTCCCTCTCACTATGTTGAATAAAATCCTCTCCTGGGCCAAGCCCACGAGTTTCTGCCTCAGGCACTGTCCCTGTCTGTGCAGAAGTGGTGGTGCTCGGGGACCCCGAGCCCTCAGCCTTTGACACCTCTTTGGTTTCAAAGCAGTGTGGCACTGCCTGGCAGCTCTTGCTGGAGTCTCTCTGTTCACATCTCAGCTGTCTGTCCGGCCCCTCAGACTGATTGAGGGGCGAGCAACCTCACTGTGGCTTTCAGCCAACCTCACTGTGCTCTGTCTGATGTGAAAAGCCATGAAGCAGTTCTCATTCAAAAAAAAATGGGGTCAAATTCCAGTCTCTTGATGAAAGAACTCTCTCTTTTCATGTGAGTGGGTCTTGCACTCATTAAATTTATTGCATGGAGCTACAGACATCCAGAGTTTAGTAAAGATAATACTGCGAAAACTGTGGAGTTTCTTGCAATATAGCTGCAAGAAAGGAGCTGAAGACTGAAAATCACTTCAGTAGATATCTATAAAGGGGATAATCCTGGCTGAGAGTCAAATCACTGGGTTTTTTCTATCTATATAATTATGAATGATCTGTAATTTTTTCAACTTTAATTATTTATCCATGGACTGCATAGATTCTTGGTGCCACAAACAAGTGGATTACAGAGTATATATGTTGTTCAGATTCTTGCTTTGTCTAAAAGTATATGATGATTTTTGAAACTGTCACTGATCCATAACACCATGTGTATGTTATTTAAATAATAACATTGCAAATGATAGTATGTATCTAGTTTTATCAAACTGGAAAATCAGCAAGATATTCTGAGAGCTGATGGAATAGTGGGGTAACGGGGGACTTGATCTTGCCATTTAGTCACTTAAAAAGTGGGAACTGAGCAGAGAGGCTTACAAAGCTTTAATGAATATTGGCTTGACTCTCCCACCATGCCTAGAAGTGGGAGAACATCAACAGTTTGCTAGAGCCACTTTTCACAGAAAGAGCTGCTTATTTCTCATCTATCCCCTCATGAAACAACATCAGCAAAGACCTACAAGCAGGAGATGACAAATGACTCTAACAGTATGCATTGTTCTAGCAGCTGGTACCACATCTCAAAGGGCAGTGTGTGTTTTGCTGTCCCCATTCATTCATTGCCCTATGTGACAGATTCCTTGTCTGGTGTGCAAGCCAACTCTGCCTCGATACCTGGCACAAAATACAAAACAAGCCAGACACTCCAAGTGATTTTAACGTCTATGTTGAAGTACAATATAAAGAAAAAAAAAAAAAAAACAAAAAAACCAAACAAAAACTATAGATCTAAGTTTGACCCTTTCAGGAGTCTGTGGGAAAGAATAGTCTGAAAAGCTCTTTCTTAGGCTTCCTCTAGCAGTTCTGTCTTAACATGACACCTCCAGAGAAAGCTGAGTTGGAGCTGTGGCAGCCCAGGCATGTGAAATAACTGAGTGCCCTGTGTGTGAACTGCCACTTAGTTCAGAACCTGGGTGCTTATGAGCATACAGGAAATCAGCTCTTCCCTGAAATGTTCAGACAAACTTACAGTCTAAGGAAAAGAGGCCAAAAATCTCACAGAAACCTTTCACTCAGATTTATGATTATTTTCTGCTTCTGAGGAACCCCCATAATTTTTACAGCGATTTTTTTGTCAGTCTCTGATGATGTGTTACATTTTTTACTTGATTGTCAGGGATAATATCAATACACAAACCACTCAATCTCATCTAATAAAAAGTTTCATGAAACTAGAAGACAGCTTTTGTTGGTACATACTTCTCCCAACTCACACTTCCCAAATCTCTGGAACAAATCTACTGTATTTTGCTCTTTAGGTCATATTGTATTCACATAACAGTAATCCCTTACCTTTTTAACTCTGGGCAGTAACCAGTGCATTATCACAGCTGAAGAAAGAGAACTACCAAACAGCTGCAACTATTTTAAAGAATAAAATCTCAAAGGAGTCTTATTATAAAAGCAAATTTGATATGGACATGCAGCTGGCACAAACTCTCTCCTAGCATGAAGCACACCAGTGCCATTATGAATCTGGACCAGGTTTTAGACCCGCAGAGGATCCGACCTCTTGCTCTTGCAGCGGGCAGCTCAGAAAGGCTGTTCCAGTAATTGCATCCTCAGCCATGCATGTGCAGGGCTGGAGCACATCCCTCTGATCAGCTCATGGGAGTTGAGACACACAATTCATAGAAAGGTGGAAAGACAGCATAAGTTATGTGCCCCGTGAAGGAGCTGCCAAGGTCACTGAACCAGTGGTTTTCGTGTCATTACAGAAAATGAAATTTTGTGGGAAAGACAAATTTCCACAAGGTAGGAAACAGACAGAGAGAGTGTTTTGCAAATGACTCTGGGAAAAAACAGTACAGAAATATTGTTCTCATTATGAGTACTAGCACATGAGATAATTGTGTTTGAGGTTGGTAATTACCATATTTGCATGTTTAGGTTGTATCTGTTCCTTCCATGTTATTAAGTGACTGCTGCATTATTTCATCAGAATGGCACGCTGTCATCATGGGAGCTGAAATATCTTCTGTGTGTCAAAGCACACAGCTGTAAAAAAACATTGTATAGCCCCTTGTTTTCATTCTACATCAAACTAGCAAAAAGCAAATTCATTATATGAAAAGATCAGCAAAGCTAATGGAGCTATGGCTGGGGGAGATGGATTTGGAAGTATAGGGCTTTCTAATTTAGAGTACCAGGGCTAAGCATCTCTCCAATACTCCCACACAGAGTGAGATACAGGATTAATAATTATTGTGTTTTGTTCTGTGCACTTACAGACCTTTAGTCTGAACAGTGCAAAACGTTTTATGGATATTAATTAATCAAACTTTAAAAGCCACATTTAGCGCACTTAATTTACTGCTACTTACGCCAGACATCAATTTATCTGTAAACATCATAAAAGTCTTGAAAAGCAGGTAACCCTACACAAACCTGAAAATGCACCCTGATCATTTCCTCAAGTCATGTATAAGTTGCCTACTGAGATATTTCTGGAATTTTCTGGGCAGTCAACATCAAATATGTAAAACTTATCCTCCTTAAAGAAAGATCTAAGAAGAAATAAAGGAAACACCTGAAGACTAATGGAAAACATTGCAACAAATGGGATAATCCCTTCATAAAGAAACTGCCCATCTCTCTCCTCACATCTTTTCTATCACCTTTATTCCCTTCAGCTGTGGAAGGTCAATGCCAAAGTTGAGTATTTAACCACTGAGGGTAAGGAAAATGGAAAAGGGCGCATTGATTGGAAGAGAATTTTTGATATTGGCCCTCAGTTCTTGGGTACTATCATTAGTCAAAAATTACCAAAATAAGCAGAATTATTTGCTTGTAATTAGATGTGAATACACAAGAGAGAAATCTAATATCAAAGTTTCTGTCAGTTCATTTTCTGAGGTCCTTCAATTTTCAGTCTTACCCTCCAATCAAATCAATTACTGAATATTGCAATTAAGGAAATCACTGAATGATTATCTTCAAAAAATGGCCTGGTTTCAATGTTATTCCTTTTTTTTTCAGCTACATTCACAGAGGTTTATAACTAAGAGCTTAATGCAGAGGTAATTAAAATTATAAACCATTTTGGGAAACAAAAATTGTTATTTTATTTATCTTGGAAGCAGTGATACCTCCAAATGATTTATTTTACTGAAATTTAAGCTTCTAGGCATATCTGCTGTGATTCTTTGAAAAAGTGACCTTGTATTCTTTTTTCTCTTTTCACAGAGAAATGATAGGTGAAACACGTGGAGGAAAATGAAGAGGACTCTTATTAAAGTAGAACACAAGAAAAAGTTCTAAAGATAATTAGGAGACCTTGGAATGAAATGGAGAGCTGAAAGTGAAAAGTACAGACAAATGTAGTGGAAAAATAAAGATTCAAGTTTAGTTTAGAATAGTAAAAATAGTACCAAGTGATTAGGAGGTGGACATAATACTTTCCTGTTGCTACAGCCTAATCAGTTGTTGATTTCAGATATTCACATATGTAGGAAGGGCAAATGGGAAAACTAACACTGGAAGATGCCTCTGGAAGCAGAACAAATCACTTATCTTACATCACTTTATATATAAGATGCAGTGATTTAAATAGAAAGAAAGCCTTACAGGAGAGGACATGTAACATCACAGTGGGAAGAGGCAGTTACCAATTTATTGATGTTCTGTTTCATTTGTCACACAGAACTTAAGAGCCTGGACAGATCACCTAATTTAACTATGTCTCGAGAAACTTTTAATTATGACTTGTAGTTGTTCCTGCTTATCCATGGGCCTGCAGAGCCCATCACCATAGATTTGGGCTGTTGTAGTAGAGATCTAGTTGTACATTTCAGGTGAGCTGAAGACTAACCTGCTCTAAAGGTGTCTTTTGTCTACAGATCTTAAACATTTTCTCTCATTTGAAGGTGGATTACTTTACTACATATGATAAAAATATAAAGCAAAATAAAAGTGGTGATATTTTAACCATCTCTGGTATCAGAATTGCTCCTCTGTAATTTTTTTTCCAGAGTTTGAGCAAATTTATGATTGTTTTTTGAATTATTATGTGTAGATATGGTGCTTAGGGATATGGTTTAGTGGTGGACCTGGAAGTGTAGGGTTAATGCTTGGACTTGATGATCTTAGAGGTCTTTTCCAACCTTAATGATTCTGTGATTCTTTGATTTTCCTCCAATAAAATCAATTATTGAATTATATCATTGTAACCCAGACACAGAATTTGAGTATTTAATGTTCCTTAAAAACCATTTTCCAGGTTGAAACCTCTAGGTCAAGAGAGTTCTTACTTAATATTGCTTATGCCTTGCTCTTGAAAGACTTGTCTGTAAGGTTCTGAATGCCAGTAACTGCAATTAAGCCATGCTTGCGTGAGGAGGATGTTAGCTTTGAGAAATCAAATAACAGTTGCAGAAGTTCAGAACTACACTTGGAAAAATAAAGTTAGGGCTTGCATCCTTAGTCCAAATAATCAAGCTCAAAATGTTACAGCAGAATCATCTGGGGCAAAAATCAAGGGTGTTTTTTGGGCCCTAGGGTTCCTCAGGACCCAAACTCTTTCCTGAAACACCTTTGTCATCATACCCTTTTCAGTCTGTTAACAGCTGTGTTGCTCCTTCTTAAATTTCTGCTCAGCAACCCAATTTGCACAACTAAGAGGGAAGGTTGAAGCTTTCAGTGGAACTGTGAGAACACTTTTTAACTACTGAGTCAAAAGAAAAAGTGGTCTATTTCATCTTAATATTGCTTTGTAACCTGGAAGGAGAGAGTGCCCTCCCTGGCTGTTAGGTTTAGCGTGTCACCTGTCCTCCCTGAGAGCTCTTATCTGACAGGCCGGTTTGCCTGCAGGTTGCCAGATTTTCACTTCAGCAGCTGCTCTTCATCCATTTGCTCCTGCCCTGGAGGCACGATGACATCTGTCACAGACATCAAGGCAGCTCAAGGCCGATGCTTACAAGGACCATGATTTGGGGTGTCAGGAGCAGCCTGGTGACAGTGATTCCCCAGGCGTTTTACAACATCCCTGAGAGATTATCTGTCCTCTAAAATAGAGGAAAAATGTGTGTTAGACCCTACATTTGGACATAAAATAGAGATGGCACCAGTTACTTGCATGACTCCTTGTGGTACATAGGATAGGAAAACCACTGCTGTTTGCATTCACCCATCTGTCCTCCGTGTGTTTCAGAGGTGTGACAGAAATACCTTGGCCTGACAGATTTCAAGGCTAACTAGCCCAACAAAGAGCGTATGTAGAAATGTTTGTCACTTTTTCATGGCTCTGACCAGGTCATCCAGCAGCTTCAATGTCCACACGATATTTGTCTTGTCTTTTGACCATGAATGAATTTGAACTGTTTGCTGAAGGCATTTCTTTTGTAGCTACCACTGCAGTTTCCACACCAGATTCTTATTTTTCATGGCTTTACCAAAATATTGTGCTGAATATTTTCAGGAAAGAATATTCCCTCAAGAATCACTTTGGTGATTTCCTCTGCTGGTATGCCAGTCAGCTGCTTGTCTCTACAGGAGACACAAAGACTTTGGTTAGTAATGGCTCACTTTTCTTTGCTGCTTTGTGTGACATAAAGAAATCTGATTGCATGCACTGCTCTATCCATCAGGTTTGACCTCCAAGGGTTTGTGAGATGACAGACTTCTGTGCAGTGAAGGTTTCTGTAGATTTGCCAAATAAGGTCCAGACACTCCTGTAGTGAAGCTGGTATGACATCTAAGAGATTCTTTAGAGCGTTTCCAAAGTTTTAACACTGATGTGTCGGATGGCATTGATAATGAAAAATGAATTTATATTTAATCACTCAGGACTTACATTGGGTCAGGTATTTTTGAACAAATGCATTTCTAATTGAACACTTACTGACTTTTCAGCCTTTTGGTTTTCAAATCTGTTTTCAGCATATTTATCTCTTATTAAAGGAACAGAAAGCACGGTATGCTCATCTGTTGAAAAGACTTAACCAAACAAATGTTTTCTGAAATTCCTGGCACTTCCTTAATCTTTAAGTAGACAATTGCTACTTCAAGTACATGGGATACCTTTGGAAAGACACTTCCAGAAATTGCAGAGGTGCATGTGTTTAATTCTGGTGGGCAGTATTTGCCTGGATCAATAACATTCCAAAACTTTAATTGTACTCTCCAGGCTCTGTTGGTGAAACTTAAAATAGTTTAAAAATGGTAACGTACTGTAACTAATCTGCAGCAGTACAAGTCAACATGATTCATGCTTTCATTAAATTTTCTCAGCCTGGTAAATTTTCCTATTTTTAACTTTCTGTGGGAAGAAAGCATGTCTGTGACACTATGGATGGGGTTATTCTGGGCCACCTTCAGTGGAACACATCAAGATTTTTCATAATTGCTAATTATATCAGAAGACTCATTTTGATGCTTTAACTCAACATGCTTTCCGAATCCTGCCTGCTAGGACACCCTGAGAGTGAATATGATGAAAAAGCAGGTCTGAAGCAGCCAAAATCATTGGCTACCCTTGGAAATCCTTGCCAGAATCTTTTCAGAGGGGTCAGGGTGTAGTTCATGCTGCATTGATGTAGAGCAATGCCGTGAGCTGCAAAGTTCCTGTCGGGATGTGCACAGAAAACCCCAGATGGTGGGTCAGCAACGACAGACAGACTGAGGACACACTGCCACTCGTATGTGCTCAGCACCAACAGGCAGGACTGCACCAACACTGTGCATATGCGTGCCTCATATTCACACAGGCTGCTCTCTGCGTGCTTTCTTGTTTTCACATCAGTTTGTGCTATCTAATTAACATGGCAACTCATTTTTCTTTCCTCTGCTGTAGGAATCTTGTTTTTATTCCTGTTATTTCACCCTGCTTTCCTTTTTTTTTAATACCTTTTTTCATAATTTATCATTCATTTACATTTCAATTAACACTAGCTGTTTGTAAAAGCTACCCTGATGGGAGGTATGAAATAAATTATTGAAGTTAGTATAATCTGCACTTCCCATTACCACCTCATTTACCTTAATGGCACTGAAAAGACTGTCACTCTCAATGCAGCTCATGCTTCTAATAGGAATTCCCTTGGGAGCCAATCTCATGTGAATTACATATTTACATATGGCATAAGTTTTGCTGGGTGATTATAGGCTGAGATTTAGAGTAGTATCCTTTAAGGATGGCACCTGCACAGAAAGCTGCCTTTCCAGAGTCAAAACATGACACTGCTTGATTCAAACAGCTAATATGTCTACGAGGAGTCAGCAAAGGTATTGCTAATTTATTGGGCACTTTCAAACTTGTCAATTATAAAAAAATATTTAAAAAAAAAAGAAAGTGTATATTTTTCCCAAGTTAAAATGAGGAAAAAATATCACAAAACTAAAGTCCTTTTTAACAATGATGACCTTTTGTTTGGATAAATTAAAACTTGATTTATGGGGGATTTATTGTTTGTTTTTTTCTTTGGTGTTTTTTTGTTTTGGTTTGGTTTTTTTTGTTTTATTTTTCAGCTCCCTGTTGTTTTAATATGAATTGTTTCAAAAAATTTTTAAAAGCTGTGTTTCAAAATATTTTTTAGACTAAATTAACACCTTCCAGCTGAAGCTGCAACCCCTGAACCAGTGTTTTGTCATAAGGATTTCAGTCTGGAGTCTGTCAAGCAAAAATCTTTATTTTTCTGTTCAGTATGACAACACCCAGGCACTAATCAGGATTCAGAAGTAGATGCAATTGAGCTACATAACAAGAAACAGTCCCACTTCTAATGTTTTTTTGCAATATAAACAGGATGGTAAAAGCAATAATATGGGAGGGAGGCAAAAGAGACCTATACAGCGACTTGTTAAATATGCAAATTTGTGAGGATAATCTGATTAGTAAACCATCTAACTTTTCTTTCTTTGAGTTTCAGGGTATCTTAGCTAACATCATTCCAAATAGCTATGCACAGCACTGAGCAAACTGAGTCATGGAGAACAGGTTTTGCTTATTTGCTGCTCTAGTATCTGGAAAGATGTGGTCTGACTCTTTACATGCCTGCCCAGAGACCATCTGTGGGGCTACATCCACATTTTGAAATAGCAGCCTCCAAATTTCATGACCTAGAGGCAGGTACCACATGAAAGCTGGGCCTGGGCCAGCCCTCATTGCCATGAGGCATCTTGTGACTTTGAGACATTCTTATTTCTATTTGTCTTTGCGTCTTCTCCCTTCCCACATGAAACTGTGTTGAAGCCCAGTACAGTGGTGTTTTTATAACAAAGAGCTGGTGCTGAACACTCTAGGGTACAATGACATCTTCCACTACACCAGGTCTCTCTTTTTGAGTGACTATAAAGGAAAGGAATGTGCAAGAAATTTCTACATTTTCTGCTCCCAAGAATGAACAAATATTATTTCATGAATAACTCAATTCTAATGGGGCAGGTTCCTGCTTCACACCATCCAAGTCCGTCATGGATAGTCAGAACAGTTCCAGGCTTAGTTCAGGGTGAAAAGTCTACAGTTACAGTTTTAGAATTTTGAAATTTACTGTAACACAAATCTCCATGAAAAGCTATTTCACTTCCTGGAGTCACTCCAGGTGAACATGGTTGTAAGTGATAAAATAAATCCTAGTCCTTTTGGTAAGAATAAAATGACGGGGAAAAAAAGAAAAGAAAAATTTAAAAAAAAAACAACACAGGAGAGAAAGAAAGAAAGTTCAAACTAAGGCCCTCAAGTCTTTACAAAGACAGAGAGCCAAAAGTTAATGATCTAGCAGAGCTGACAACCTATGAGTCAAGTCAACCTCATCTCCCTTTTTCAAATGAAAGATGTGACAATATAGTTATTGGTAATTTCCCCTTCATTACAATTCTTTCAACTCAAGCCAGTTTTGGTCTGTGAGCTTTTCTTAACGGTGGCAAATGTCATCCCACACAAAGACATCCCACACAAAGAGGGCGGTGAGGCACTGGAACAGGTTTTCCAGAGAAGTTGTGAATGCTCCATCCCTAGAAGTGTTCAAAGCCAAGTTGCATGGGACTTGGAGCAACCTGGTCCAGTGGAAGGTGTCCCTGCCCACGGCAGGTGAGTTGGAAACAAATGATCTTCAAATCCGAACCATTCTATGATTCTGTGATGACCCTTTTTAATTCTTCAGGGGCAGAGTCATGTGAAGGAGGAAACAACTGATTGTACAGTCTCTTTCTGCTTCTGGAACCAAGTGTAGCAAACTCAGTGCCATGAGCTTCCTCCAACGGGGAGCCTGTTTCCACTTTTCTGAGGCTCTTCCTTCCACAGCACACATGTGCTGTCCTCCATCGAGGCTGGAACCGACACACCAGTCAAAACAATTCACTGACTAACTTTAAACAAAAAGCCTGTTTACATGAATAATCATTATTGAATATGTCTAACTATGAAAAGACTGCTCACAATAACCACCTATTGTGGGAAGTCAATGCATTATGCATTGTTTGAATTAAATCAGGATCTACATTGCAGTGGATTAATCTAGCTGGTGTCTTGTGGATTTTTTTCTCTTCCTGTTTTTGTAACCCATCTGCCAATTACAATAGGTTGCAGTTTTGTTCAGCTTTTTATGCTGGAAAGTTATTAATACCAGATGTTCATATTTTGGAGTGTCCTAAGCATAAAACATTCCATAATGAAAAACAAAATGTTAACAATTATATACCCAAACTTGGTGGATTAAGATCCTATTAAAATTCTGGAGTATGTCCTATGTTTAATGCAGTAACTCTTTTTTCCATCAAGGGAGGCCTGAGGCAGGCTAGGTTTCATTTTGCTCAAGGGAGAAAGGAATTGTATTCACATCTCTAGCATTGTTCTTTCACTGTGTTTTGTCAAAAATATCATGACTAGAATAGAGTTACGGAGAGGACAATGAAAATACATAGGTCAGGGGTTTTAGCTGGGATTCCGTACATAAGGATTGCCATGCAGGACTTTCAGTGTATTTTCAGCTCTGCATTCCAATGAACAAATATCCCAGTGACAGAAAAATAGAAACTATAACAAAAAAAAAAAAAAGGAAATTCTCTGCTCTTAAAAAGAGAGACAGCTTTATCAGGGAAGAAGATAAGCAAAAGACTGGATCTTCAGCTGCTATAAATTGGTGCAGCTGCATTATTAATTCTAGAGAGTTGCCTCTTTTCATAGCTTATCTCCCTCCATTAGTTTTGCTGAAAGCCATTGTTAATTTTCTGTGGCCTGACTTTGGGGGAGTATAGCCTGGATGGTAAAATTTCACTGAACTGTTCCTGGCCGCATTATTTAGGATGCTGTAGATATTCCCAGTGGATTTCTAAGGCCAAGAACTGTGAGGGAAGTAATCACTGCAGACTGAGCAAGACAGAATTTGCAACTCATGCCAATAAACTGGGGTGGGGAGGGGTTCATATCATCTTTTGTATGTTACACAAGCCCCTTGTTGCAGCTTTCCACCTTGAACTTCTTTCAAGTTAAGATGCAAGAGGACAAATCAAGAAGTAATGGAGCTTTGAGAGAGTCAAGAGAAAGGGGTGTGTTCACTCTTCTTGGTGCTTCATAGGGTTACAAGGCACAGCAGCAGCAGAGCACCCAGCCAATTTTCCTGACTGGGGTGTTTCACACCAGTTTTCCTGCTATTTTCTAAATGTGCTGGTGAATACTTCCCTGAAAGTGTTCAAGGTCAGGTTGGATGTGGCCCTGAGTAAGTTGGTCTAGTGGAAGGTGTCACTGCTCATGACAGGGGGCTTGGAACGAAACGATCTTTAACTTCCTTCCAACCCAAACCATTCTATGATTCTGTGAGTAATTAATTTTGGTTTTGAATAAAATCGACCAATTAAGTGCTGCAAAGTCTGGAACAAAACCCTGGAATACAGTGTTATTCTGGCTTGCTAAGAGTGAATTTAAATCAAGAGGAAAAGCAGTTTTAACTTCTGCACTTCAAGAAGTGTATAAAGTATGAAAGGTCTTTTTAGTGATAATTCTTTTTTTTTCTGCCCATTAGATCTTGCAAGTACATGTACATGGAAGCATCTTGAAAGCTGATGTCTATCTTGAAAGCAAAGGTTTCTTTCAGTTCATAATTTAATCAATTTAGTTTTATATGGTAATATTGCTAGTTTAAAAAGCAAACTGCCTGATATACCTCAAGAACTAATTTTTGTCACTGTTGTGTCTTCTAATTCATATGCTGCTAGCTTTTCTTTTTTGTGGATATCTGTTGGATAATCTCCTCTCATTCAGTTCACAGAGCTCACATTAACATCAGTGAAAATTTCCTGCTTGGAACAAGTGCAGGATTAGCAATAGGTGCACTTCAATAGCTTTCCTTCACATTGGATAAGCCCTGCAAAGGTCAGATGTTTATCTGGAGCTTATCTGACTCACCCAAGCCTCTGGAAGTTACTAAATATCATAAACTGAACCTTTCTTTAAAAACTGATGGAACTTCCTAATCTAAAGCTGACCAGAAATACCACAGGTAAAGATTTTCCAGCAGGATTTTTTCTTTTTTTCCCAGGTTCAAAACCACAAGATAATGAAACACATAGTTATTTCATGTCCACAGAAAATTCCTTATGAAATTCGGCTGTAAGCATGGGTAAAGAAATTGGAGGGGTAAAGGGTGATATGAGAGTTTTCTCTACCTGAACAGATTTAGCTGTCCTTATACAGGCCTGGACAGAAATATTTAATAAGACTGGAGAGTTTTTCCCAGTGTGATTTAATTTCTTTTCCTTAAATGGTGTATCACTTCTCTTTATCCTCTGGGTCATTCCGTCTATGCCAGTGCACATGTACACATACATTTAAATTTACCTAGATATATATGTATAATAATTTATCTGAATAAAATATTCTTCCACTGTAAGATATACAGGCAACAGTTTACTAGGTCTTTCCAATTTGCAGTCAGACTGTGAGAAAATGATATTTTCCTCAAGCAATGTTATTTCTTATAGTTCACAATTCTGTCTCCTACCAAAATAGCATTTTTTGATTTTCCAACGAATGAAAAAGAATAAAATAAAGATTAAGGGTGAAATGATGCAACTCACAAAATTAAATAAGCAGGTGTGATAATACAGTGGATAGTTGCAGAGCTGCTTTTCCAAAGCAGAAGAAAATAATGGATTGCAAAAATACTCTCTCTGATTTTGTTTTTACTCCTAGCTCTATCAAAGTGCTGCTTTCTCTTTATCTAATCCATTTATCTGTCTCACTGTAAACACATCTGCTTATGCATCCCTTCACTCCCACATCTGCCTTCTTCCATCTTAAATTCATCAGTCCTGTATCAGAGTTCTGTGCAATGCAGAAACCTAATCAGGTTTTTCCCTTCAGCAGGCATTTTTGTTGGGTCTTGTTTTGTTTATTTTTTTGTAGAGTTATTTGATTTCTTGTTACGTATCACTCTTGGATATAAAAAATGGCCGTCCCATTGCACCCCATGGCAACAGGAATAAATGCCACCTGCCTTACAGTCCAGCTGCTTCCAGCTCTGCATTTCTTTGCCCTTTAAGCCTGAATTCTCGACCCCATGTCACAAATTTCAGAGATTTCTATGAGCACTCAACACCAACACTCACCTCCTAAGACTGAAGGTTAGGATCCTCTTCTCATCCAGGAATTGGTTTTATGAAAATTTTGAGATACCTTCGAAGCACAATCCAAAAGTATGAATGAAAAAGACACCAAAGCTACGTAATACTTGAATGTTCATTTATATATGTAGTTCCTGCAGCCCTTTGGGAGCCAAAAGACATGGTGGCCCATCCTCAGGCTATAAATGGCTGTTTGTCTTCCTTCTGCCTAATTCACACCAGATGTGTGCTTGGTCCTACATCTGATCTCTAGGAGGGCTGTATTCTCTGTCCTGGCCATAAAGCTGTTTGTCTTCATCTCAAAATATTCCACTTCAGTCTTTGTTTTGAGGTGGGCTGGCAGCTCTCAAGGTCTGCTGGTAATCTGTCAGAGTTGTCTGTCTCAGACCCATGTATGAATATTTTGGAGTTAATTATAGCATGAAAATGTACATGGTGTACAGTTTGCCATGGGTATATGTACTGGTCTACTGAGTTCATATTGGCAGATAAAATTCTTTGACACCTTTGCAGAGAAAATACAAACCAAATTGATGAGAATTTGTTTGTCCTACTTTATAGACACCTTAAAGGCCTATTTGTAATGTGTAAGTATATAAAATTTATTATTGCAACCCATTTTCTCTTGAGATATTAATGCCTACTTTTAAATTATCCTCAACAACAAATCTTGTAAAATAGACCAGAAGTCAGATTTGAGAATGTTAATCCGTAGCTGGAATTTTTCTTTAGGAAGAGACTATTCAAAAAAGCATATTTATTTCCAATATACTGTTTAACTACTTATTGACCAGCCTATCAGAACTGAAGTGGAAGGACACTGCTGTCTATTTCTACAGAACTGTAGCTAATTCTCCAGGGATATTAAGATAGAGTCATGTAAATAAGTGTTCTGGCTTTTGCTTTT
Organism: Edolisoma coerulescens; assembly: GCA_013397115.1. Classification (NCBI taxonomy): domain Eukaryota; kingdom Metazoa; phylum Chordata; class Aves; order Passeriformes; family Campephagidae; genus Edolisoma; species Edolisoma coerulescens. The sequence continues at coordinate 1,305,722 of VWZW01000395.1, read as the reverse complement.
AATCAAATATTATAAAATGCATTTGAGATGTTGATTTCTGAAAGTGTTCAGAGAACCCATAATTCTCGAGGAAACTTGTTGTTTTGTAATTACACCAATTTACAAAATGTTACATCAAGCTTCTGACATTTTCCAGAGGAGTCTTTTTATGCCCCTTTTTATTTTTTTTTTTGTTACAATGACTTTGCTGTCACGTACTCAAGACATTTATAGTTCTCATCAAAAATATAAAGTAATATTTCTTGCTTACAGTGCTGCTTTCAGCAGAAAAAAAAAAAAAACCAAAAAACAACAAACCAAAAACCTAGAGTCCGGTATTTTTTGTGTTCAGTCTGACCCTTACCTTCCAGATCAAGATCCTTATCTTATGTGGCTATGCCAAATGTATATTTGCCATGTAGGATGAGCAATTTAGGATTAGCTAAATATGCTTTGCTTCAATTCTCTCTTTTTACTAAACAGTCTTTGCTTCTTAGTCCAATTAACATTGTAGAAGACCTGTAGCAGCAGTCATGATACACTCAGGACAGGCACTGTAACCTGAATTATTTCCTTGTATTAGACCAAATTGCATTTAGTTACCTAAACTCAAACATGAAAAGGCAGTGCTCAACAGAGGGAGTCAGGTCAGGTGAGCCAGACGGAATCCAGTCCCTAGAAGCTTTCTTTGAGTGTGCCACCCACACTGGTTAATAGGAGCTACTTGAGTGTGATGTGGAGTGTGGCCAGCATTTCCTCCCTTGGCGTAGCAGGCAATGAAGTAGAGGGCACAGCTGAGTCCTTGCAGTGCACAAAGGACATCGATAAACTATTGAAAAAACCCAGTGAAGCACAACTGAAATGATAAAGGTTTTGCAGAACACCATGTGTGAGACACTATTACAGAGCCTGAAAAAGAAGAGTTTTAGAAACACAAAAAAAAAGGAAAGAGCGTTTTGTGGCCTCTACATTAATGTGTAATAAATAGAGAATATGTGTATAATGTCACATCATAAGAATTTTTCATTTACTCTGCATGAGACGCCAGGCAGTGAAGAATCTGCCTCATGTTAATTGTTTTTACCCTGGTGGGAAAGTAGTTTAGAATTTAATTGTGACTTAATCAGTGATGTTCTCTAGAAATTACTCTAAAAACATAGGACACTTAATAGCGAAAAAGTTTATTCTCTGTTGAATGTCAGAGTCATACTATGGAATTCAACAACAGGGATCTAATTCTCTACTAAATACAAAATTATAGTTTCAAGTAAAAAACAAACCATTGAATGCTAGATATTTTTTGTCAAGTTCTACATAATTTTTTGTTAAGAAAATGCTTTAAAGCATGAAGCAGGAAGCCAGAATGATTCAAAATTATTTTAAATATGTTATCAATGTATTTTAACTAACATTTTCTAGAAGTAGAATGTAGACAACATTGTTCTTAAAAAAAGATAAATTTGTCAAATTGAAGTTTAGTTTACTGCAGTAGCATTATGGTAATCCACGTATAATTGTTATTTATTTTTCTAATGTAGAAGAAAGTGAAGGGCTGAAGAGTAATTTTTCCTATTCCTTTTTTTTATTTCTAGTGCTTTTGAAAAGTGCTCAATTTTTGCTTATTTGCTTTTGGGTTTTTATTTTTACACAATATCAGGCTCTGAGTTTTCCTCTTCTATAATCCTAATCCCATAATTGCTGCTTAAAATGTTATTTCAATATTTATTAACTATATTTGTTTTTAAATTTTAGTTCTTTCTACTGTTTCGTTCCCATCTTTATTTGCAAATTGGCTAGCCACAGGAATGGTAACTAGACTAAGCACAAGAACAGCATGTGGATGTGATTGTTTAGTACCAACTTTCCTCTGAAAAGTTCAGATGCCACTAAAGCAAAACTGGATTCTACACTTCTACAAGAAAAATATCCTTCCTTCCTTCCTTCCTTCCTCCCTTCCTCAGGAAGGACCCAATAAAGTCCATGGGTTCCAGCCCGTAGTCTGGGATAAAGAATCCCATATTGCAGGAGGGGAAAGGATCCCACATGGGAAGGGGTCAGGTACCACACTGCTGGGTGATATCCCACAGTCCTCCCTCCTGCTGCATGGCAATCCCAGCTTTCCCATGCCATTAAGGGATGCCTGTGCAGCACAGGCCATCCTATGGAATGATATTACCAAGGAACCAGCACCACCCTTGCCAAAATTAGACCATCCTTTGAGGATGTTGGAGGAATAAGGAAAAAGGAGGAAAGAAAGTACTGTTTAAACCTCCTCATGGTTCCCGAATTCCTCCAAGTCCCCACTTTCCACCAGAACACTAGAAACAGGATGGTGCTTTGCAGAACTACTGAGTTACTGTCACACACTCAGCAATGCTACCAAAATCCATGGGTTTGTACAGCCGAGGGCCAGCCCCGACCTCAACAACCCTGCTGAACCTAATCAGTGTAGTCTGTGCCAAAACACAGTCCCTTGCAATAATTAGTATTGCACACACAGAAACAGATGCCTCCTCTCAGTGTGTTTCTCATGACAGGCAGGATGAGAAGATATTGAATTACAATAAAATCCTATGACAGCAGCCTGCCTTGGGATCTTCTCCTGTGAACCTGTTACTTTTTTTTCATGAAGTGAGACATTTTTGCAGTCTATGTTTGACTTCCCGAAGGATACTTAATTCTCTAACAGAGACAGACAACCATTCCCTGCTTGATTTTTTTTTAATTTTTAACAATTTAGATCCGTAGACTAAATTGTATTACAGACTCATTGTGAATGGCTTTCAGAGTAAAAAATCTTTATCTCACATAGTTCTCTCTCCACAAGATATGTCCTGTTGAGTAGAGGTTTGCAAAAATATAGTGAGAAGTACCTACTAACTTAATTTACTGTACTGAGCACTTCAGAGACATGGCTGCAGCAAAATAAACAACATCAATTCAATTATTTCCTCTTATGTCACACTGTAAACTTCATAAACATGTAAATTCAAAAATCTCCATAAACACTTTAGTATTATGAATCACTGCAGGGTATCACAGCTGGTTACCTGCAGAAATTGTGTCTGGAACCTAGTCCATCATTTAGAGGCAGCAGCAGATGTTAAAGGCAAACTGCTTTATATAATCATCCCAAACAAAAAATAAAGCAAGAGAAGCAGCAATATACATAGCCAGACATTTTTGGCATCTGTTTGATACGATATCAGGGATCTGAATTTTGTTAGAGAATCCACACACATGGTTGGGAAAGATCATTCTGAAATGTGTTTGTTCAGAGCAGCATTGCTCTAAGGTTGGGTTCCGGCTGTGAATGAGAAATGAGACTTTCACACGAACCACAACGACAAAAAAGCTGCTACCAACAGTCCTGCCTAGAACTGGCACTGAGTTCAATTAATATTCTATGGTCACCACAATCATATGTGTCTATTTTTACCTGTGATTGTCACAGGATCCTTTAAAAGCTGGGTGCCTGAACACTGTGGACCAGCTGTGTTTTCTGGTTTCCCAGACTCGACTTAGCACCCAGTTCCTATCCTTAAAGGAACCCCTGAGTAAGATGATTTATAGTGTTATTTGACAAACACCTGAACCTTCCACCCAGCGTGGCAAGAGTTGTGTCCTGCAATGATGGATTGCAATCCAGCTATTTGCCTGCTCTCAGACCAGGCTGGAGTGTTTCAGGTAACAGTCCTGTCACCCAGGGCTTGGTCTGTGGAAGCTGTGACCTGTCAAAAATGCCTCACATGCCATTTATATTTACTAAGAAAGAGGTAGTGGAAGGGTTTCTTTAACTCTCCAGTTCACCTACAGTGCTCCCTCTAAAAGAATCCTCCCTGAAGACTGTCTGAAGTCCTTCCCAAGTCCTGCTGACTCCAGGGGAACAAGGGATTCACTTTCTTAGGTTTGAGATCTGCTTCTATTTGTTATTTTCATCTGTGTTTCTCTTTCTTCCACGAGTTCCTGCAACAAATTAATTTCTTATTGATATACTTTTTAACAACTGAAGTGATGGTTTTCCTTCAGTAAGAAAAATCCTAAAAAAGAAATTATTGATAAGGATAGTTCATGGAAAAGTTGTAAAAACATGCAGGAGATAATTGTAGACTTGACGTTGCACAATGTTTATACATTCTATGATATACACCTAAACAAAAAAAAAATTGTTGAATAAATTGAAAATATTACTGTCTGGTCATTTAAAAGAGAGATCTTGGAAAAAAAGATCATATCTAGTAGGAGCAAGTGGATACCATCACCAACAAGGGATTGAGAAGTGTGCTATCTTCATGTAACCTCTCTGTATAAGCAAGAACATCAGCCAGAGCAATTGCATTTAAACCTGACCTGCTTTTTATCTCTATCAGCCAGAAGGAAACAATAAAAAATAAAAAAATAGGTCAGGTATGTATAACTTGAAACAATAACCTATTTAAGGTGGAGAAATATCCACTCATTCTGTAATAAAATGTTCTGATTATATTCTTCTTTAAAAAAAAAAGCTATATATTATGAGAAATAAACAATATTTAGACACTGATGGATAGGCCAAACACTTACAGATTTTAATATTTGCTGATTTGGGCTGATGAAGTCCCAGGCCAAAAGTTTACAGAGTGAAATTTTCCATGTTTTCGCCAGTTTAGTTTGGCATTTCTCTAATGTGAGAGCAGCAACATTTCCTTCCACTCTGTTGGCAGGTTAAGGTTTGCCCACAAGGTTTTGCTGATTTCTGTAACTCGGAAATTCACAATTCCAATATGAAATAGCAGAAGTAACACCATGAAAATGATGCTAAGGGCTGCAACTTCAGCTCTGGCACAATGGGAAGTCCCAGTTAAGGATGACTGACGCTCAAATGAGTCTTTGCAGGTAATTTCTCAGAACTGGAGGGTGATTGTCAACCCCTCTGTAGGTAGGGAAGGCTGAAAAACTCTGGGTGTAGTCCTGAAAGTCACATTACCCACAGGTTATAGGCCAGGCCTTCAGTGGGTGATGTTGACCGCACTTGCCTGTAGCATTTTTTTTCCACTGATCTTATCTAACCCATTAATTTCTGATGTATCTGCCTCATAAATCTTTTTATCTAAAATAGCTATAAAATGAAGAATATTTTTGGCCATTGACAAAATGTGTTTGACTAGATTGCTCTCTTTTTTTTGGGCACATTTTTTCCCTCTTTACTGTGTAAGGAGAGGAGCAGAGAGGAGAGGAAAGGAGAGGACACATCATGAAGAACAAGGACTGAGAGGAGCATTCCTCTCTTCCTAATTAAACAGAAGTGTTGTTCCCCATCCAGCTCCTTCTCAGCCCTGCCAAGTGACAGCCTGTGTATGATATGTGTTATAAGGAGTATAAGGGGTATAAATAAAAAAAAAAAAATATTGCATTCATTGCCTCTGTGTTTCCTATTATTTATTTTATGAAACACTAAGTTCATTAAATGGGAGCTATTCTTCCCCCCCTAAGAGAAAACATGATAATGCATCTTCCTTATGACCTCTATTGTTCTCAAGAAGGAATGAAAAGCCTTAAATGTTTACATGTAAATTAATGGAAATAAAATAATAATAACTGAATAAAATACCTGCAAGGTCTCTGAAACCATGGGCCACAAGATTTTTGTCCCCAGAAAGGGGGAGACTTCAGAGCTGCCTATGGCTTCTATCCTAATTCTGATTTGGTTTGCCATGGCCTGTTCCCATTCTTCACTTTTGTTCTCTTCCTCTATTTTTCAGGATTTCGTTTTTCTTGCATTTTTTCTGGGGTTCTATTACACTTAGCAGCTCCCCACACTTCACCACAGAGTGGTGTTTTACATGGATCTGGGATCTTAATAGAAATTCAGCTTTTCCCTTGTGATTTACCATCTTCCTGAAAATTTCCTTGCCTTCAGTTCTGTAGAAAGATCACCTTTCTGCTGAGATTTTATCTGTAACCTTTCATTTTTTTCCACATCATTACCTTACTGGCTCCCTGCACTGTCTAGTACACAGTGGCAGAGCACCAAGCCTCTTCCCACTTTAACTGTCTTTCCCATCTGGCGTGTTCAATTCAAATCATCTTTCCTTTCTGGACACAGACACTGGACAGCAGAATGATTCTAGCCTAAAAAATCTTCCCAAAAATTTTGTTTCGTGAATCATTAGCCAACCCCAACATAAGGACTGAGACACAAGTTCTGTACATTGACTTTAAATACAGAATTTCATTTGGTGAAAAAGACCAAACCAAAATCCAACAGATTTAATATAAATTTCTGTATTTGGATGCATGATATATATAAATTTATATAGCGTATATATATAAATATATATGTAATATATACATACATGTACAGAGATACTCAACTGACGGGCAAGAGGCAAGGACATGGCTCAGCAGGTTCCATGACAACTCCTGCAGAAGAACATGCAGGGAGTGCATTGAGCCTGTCCAGAGAAGGGAATTGAGCTGGGGAAGGGTCTGGAGCACAAGGCTGATGAGGAGTGGCTGAGGGAGCTGGAGGTGTTTAGCCTGGAGGAAAGGAGGTCTCTACCTTATTGCTCCCTGGAACCACCAGAAAGGAGGTTATGGTGAGGTGGAGATTGGTCTCTTCTCCCAAATAATGAGTGGTAGGACGAGTAAATGGCCTCAAGTTGCACCAGGGGAGGTTATCAGGAAAAATTTCTTTAGTGAAAGGATGGTCAAGCATTGGAACAGACTGCCCAGGGAAGTGTTTCACTCACCATCCCTGGGAGTGTTCAAAACACACGTGGATGTGGCACTTGGGGACAGGGTTTAGAGATGGACTTGGCAGTGCTGGGTTAACAGCTGCACTCAAGGATCTTAAAGGTCTTTTCCAACATAAATGATTCTATAATTCTATACACTTCCAGATCCTTGTGATAAATTTTAAAACAACAGTTCAAGCCAGTTTAAGTGCCTGGTGAACAGGGCCTTTATGGAGCCATTCTCTGCAAGTTTAAAGCTGGTCCGGACCATTAAGGACTGAAACATTCCTGCTGAAATATTTCTGCTAAAGTTGCATATGAAATTAATTGAGTTCCTCAACTGTGTCACAGATTCATTATTCCAATTAGCTGCTGGAAAGCCTAAGATTTTGAAGTCTGGAGGATGGCTGAGGATGGCTGTCAGTTTCTTGCACATCCTTTATATATGGGGGGTTTTTGTCTGATAAGGCAGCTGGATAACTGATAGCAATACTGTGAGCGATTCAGAGCTATCTAAATATTTTTTTCCTCTATGTGACTAGCTGGTAGCTCAGTCATCTCTTGGGGGACAGAATAAAGGCTGAATAGGGTCCACAATAGTATCTCTACCTTACTCAGACACCATTTTTTAAAAAATATATCTTAGTCTTTTTGTGGTCTATACTCACCTCTTCAGTATTCTCGAAAGTAGCCACTGAATCCCAAAGTTACCAGGTCAAATAGAACTTGTAAACAGAGACATGGCAAACTGACATCATAAAGTGCAAATAGGAAAGGGTCAAGNTCCACTTAAGGTAGAATAATCATTAAAATTCAATCTTTTATAAATATGTGTTTCAAAATTCTAAGGGATGCACTTCTAGGTATACCAGGAAAATATCTGGAATGCCATTAGCAAGTAATGTGGATGTGTTGCCTGACAGAACGTGTGTCTGCAGAAAAAACCTTTGGCTTGCTGGTGTTGCAGAGAGGTGCACCCTCAGACACCCTAAAGCACTGGGCACTGCCAGCCATTTTCCTTCGCCTGAACGTGCCTATTCCCAGGCTGTGGGGTTGGCCATGAATAAACCTCTGAGAGAGCAATGCAGGCAGTTTGAGAGTGTTCTTACAGAAGGTTTGCGGAGTTTTAGGGGATTAAGCAGTGGCCATATGGGCTACATTTTCCTAGAAATGAAGACCAGAGGATATTCCGTCAACCTAGACCGACCTTCACAGATCTCATACTGAACTCTGCTTCATTAGGTGCACTCCTGTCTGGCCCATTATGTCCTGTCCATACCTGAGAAGCAGGCAAGGAGTGACTAAACAAGCCCAAGAAGTCAGAACACATAGAGTTAATCCAATTTATCCTTCCTTGTAGAGTGAGTCTTGTTTAGGATGTAACTTCTGCAAACATATAACTTAATAGCTGTATCGTTTTCCTCATGGTGGTTAATCACCTGTAAACTGTCTGCCCTGTAGAGATACCTTAAGCTGAGATATGCAAATAATTGCACAACTCTTGGTTTACACTCACTGGATATTTTTTCCAGCAAACCAACTCATCTGTGCTAATTAGCTACTACCTCTTTTCTTTACCATCTTTTGCCTTCTTCCTCCTTTTCTTAAGAGCAAATTAACTGGTGGTTGCTCTTTCAACTCTCTCCAGTCACACAGGATATGATTGTGTCACCAGGTCAATGCTTGCATAATTTGAGTGGAAAGGGACCCTTTAATGAAAACAGTATTTCCCTCAGTCCCTCCACATGTCTCGGCAGCAAAGCAAGCTACTCTGCCAGCCCAGCCACTCTGTGATCAAGGCCTGTGGCATCCAACTGTCTCCTTAGTAACAATTCAGCTAAACTGCTGGGCTGACCCAGTGGTCCCTTGGAGGTTTTCTGTATCCCAGAGATGGAATAATTTGGGAGCTCTATATTTAAAATGTCTACTGGAACAGCTTCTGCCAGAGCTAAGTTACTGTGTTTACCCTGAAAATGAGGGAAAAAAGTTAAAAATGAAAGGAAACATAAAGCAGAACTGTACTGTATTCTGGTCTGAAAATCAAAATACAATCAATAAGATTGTTTTTTTCTTATATAGAGTCACATTCAGTTTCTGTAATTGCTCCAAAACCACAAGAGTCTGGAACAGGAAACAAGAGGTCAAAAGGTAGACTTTCAGCTGACATTTTTTCCAACAAACTGATAACTAAATGAAAAGTTAAAGCCTCTAAGGATGTACCCCCTTAATCCTTTTACTTTTGATTTCCCCAGCCATTTTAATTTCAAGAAGTTCTGAAAATTGGCAATCCTGTAAAGAAACCTACCCGTCCTTCCCAGTTCACTGTGCTTTTCTGAATGATGTGATTCTCTAAATCACTCACCTTCTCCTCTTGCCACGGGAGACCTGGCTGTCCCAGCAGCCAGCTTTGCACAGACAGGTCCCCTTAAGGATGTGGAAGTCCTCAGCTTGTCTCTGTGACATATCTTTGTTTTTTATTCCAAGACCTGATGGTAGAAACCACCCACCCCATTTTGCTGAGGCCACCATGGGGAACTTTGGGATGTGAGTTGCGCTCATAAGGGATCTGTGTAATATTTGATGAGAAACAGAGCTGCTTTTAAAGTGAGCTACCCTCACTAAACAACACTCCTGGCATCTGTGCTGTGCATACCTGTGTGCAGCGATGGCTCATTACTCTTCAGAGTGCTTTATACAGCTTCAGGCAATTTTGTGTCGTCCATGCTGAGACTGACAGTTTCTCCTCTCCATAACCCTAGTTCTGTAGTCAGCACGTGTTTTGTCTTCTACTTCCACAGCTTTTATGCAATTCAGGAAGTCTTTTCAGAGCTACAACACATTTTATTCCCAATTTTAAGAGCTGTGGCCTGACTTCCAGGGGTCCCCCCGTCGGCTGTTTTCTAACTAATGCAATTTCTACAGCCTAAAGGCAGCTTTACAGCAGCTGCTCAGGCTCTTTTTATTTTGGCATTAATTAATCTGTTGGTGTTGCATGCAGAAATCAGGAGTCTTTCAAAGTTCATATTCTTTATTTTTGCACAATTTAATGATACATCAGTGCCTCAGAGAGAAAAGGTTTATCCTGCCAAGAAATCTGGATGCCTTCTCAAAGGTATCCTACTTGTGTTTTCATCTCAACAGGGTAGATATCATCTCTGCAAAAGGAACAGAAATTCACTGGTCATGCTAGTGTTTAAGCTTTTTTGAGTTCTATACTACCAAGTAGTATGAAACTTCTTGTATGTCTTTGTATGGCACTGGAACTCCCAGAATAAATTTATGTGCCAACAGGAAACAGCTAATGGAAATAACTTTTTAAGTTGCAGACAATCTGCTTACCTCTGCAACTGAAAAATACAGACCCAAGTTCTCATTTGTATGATGCTACAGTTCTCTGAAGTACCAAATGAGCCATTTCAAATGCAAGAGGCAGTTAGGATTTTAAAAGGATCCAAATTTCAGCAGAAGCTTTTTGTACCATGACAGTAACATCCACGGGTTAGAAATTATTTAAATTGTTGGTTTCAAAAATATCTTTCAGCAGGAGGTCCAAAATGACTTTATGGTGTAAAACAATAAATTGTTTTTAGGCACTTCCTACTATACCAGTTAAGCATATAAAAAAATCTGTCATGCAGAGAAGAGTAAATTCTATTTAGGTTGGGTTTTTTTCATCTACACAAAAGCAAGAAAACTTTTTGCACCTGGTTTGACTTACAGTCCAATGCCTGAATAGTTATTGACATCAGAAGCAACATTAGACATTCAGATGATATATTAGATATGCAATTGTGCTAAGAAACAGATCATGAAGAAGAGCTGTGGTGGGTTAACCTTGGCTAAGGGTCAAATGTCCACCCAGCTGCTCACTCACTCCCACTCAAGTGGGCAGTGTGGAAAAGCATGAGGGATGAAGTAAAGCTAGAAAGAAACTTGCCAGTTACTCTCACAGACAAAACAGATTCAAATTGGTTAAAATTACTTAAATTATTGCCAGTTAAAGTAGATTTAGGTAATGAGAAACAAAGAAAAACCTTAAAGCAGCACCACTCATCTCCTTGACCCCTTCCCAGGACCAAGTCCGACCAAGTGCACTCTCTCACTTCCACCAGGGCAGTATAAGAGAGTTGCATTATAAAAGCTGGCTGGGATATTGCTATGAGGTTGGTTGAGATAAATTTGCCCGGTTAATTAAACACCTGAATCTGGGACCTGCCCGGTGTGGTGCTGGGTTGATGTTGCACTAAGGAGGATGTGGCTCAGCATCTGCCTTGACCAGAGGAGACTGAAAATCTCTCACACTGTTACTAGAGGCTTGTGAAAGAGAAACCATTAGAACAGTATCTGATCTTTGAATTTAAATAAAACCCCCAACAGGTAAAATTATTTCAGGCTGTTGTGGTGTGTAAGCCCGCAGCATGAGTGGCTAGAGGGCCACAGACCCCCGAAACAGAGGCTGTCTGTTGAAAGGACAGCCCTGTAGTCTAAAGTCCCCTTTTTGCTTAGGGTGAGGGAATGCCTCCCCCACAAGACTTTGTTCCTTTTTTGAAATCCTTCCCTGATTGATTGGTCCATTGGTTTCTCCTCCCCTTCTTACCTTATAAGTCTCCCCTCTAGAATGTTCTCCCTTCCCTGTTTTTCCATTGGACCCTGTTCCTTAGTCCCTCCTCCTTAGTTTTCTTATTGGTTCCCGGACCTTGGCCCCTCCTATGTACCACCCCTGAGCCCTCAGATGATTGGCCCTGATGTTGTCTCCGCCACTATCCTGCCCCGTATAAAACCCTAGATCCTCTGCTGTTTTATGTTTTTTGTCCCTGGGTCCCTGCACGTGTGGACCTGCAATAAACGCCTTGGAACACCATATGAAGGACCCCTCCTGCCTCTTTGTCTCCGGTGACGCCCTTTGCCATCGGGTAGGAGACCCCTATTAAGCACGACCGCACAGTCCATACGCTAGCAGCTGCCGGGTTGAGCAGATACGCCAGGGACGTCTCTGGCAGGATATGGATCGGGTGAGGGCAAGCCTAGCTGCGTCATCAGGCAGAATCTGCTTTCTGTAGATCTCGCTCTTTTTAAAAAGTACATACCTATATCACTGAAAAGTTAAAGTTCGTGCAGTGCAGCCGGTACTGTACAGGTGACATTCATCAAGTGTTTTATTTCATGCACCGGATGGACCCATGTGTTTGATGGGAGTTCCCAAGCACAGCACATGTCCCAGGGTCAGAAACTGGTGCAGAAGGAGGGAAGACTGAAGCCCACCAAGAGAACCTGGTAGAGGGGAACATGATGAATGAATTATTGACAAATTAAAAACTCCTGTTTCCATATAAATGGTTTGATCCCTTATACCATTTGAATGCTACATATTTCATTCACTTAGAATTACTAATTGCAAAAATTGGAATTTCTCATCTGTTCTACAGTCCATGGTCATGTATCTAAGATAAACTAATATCACCAATTTGTTGCACAAATAAAGAAATAAGACCCTGAATCTCCAGGTTAATATACAATGGCACTCACTGAGACATTTCTTGTCTATAGAATTTATTTTGCCACAAGATGACAATAACCATTGTGGTAAAAGTGAGCTGAGTTTATTTGGTGCTTGTGATGGAGTGAGCAAATTTATTTATCTAAGAGCCTAAACTTCTTTTTGGGATATTACATCATTTTCTCTGCTAATCAGGCTGTGGGGGTTTTGCTAGTTTTTTGTTCCTTTTCCTAAAATTTTTAGCTTTTTGTAAAGATCCATTCAGATTGATTTACATTTTCTTCCTTAAATAAGTAGAAAAAACCCACATACAGAATCACAGAATGGGTCACGTTGGAAGACACCACAGTGGGGTCATCTGTTCCAACCTGCCTGCTCAAGCAGGGCCATCCCAGAGCACATGGCTCAGGATTGTGTCCAGACAGTTTTGGAATATCTCCAGTGAGGGAGACTCCATAACCTCTCTGGGGAATCTGTCTGAGTGCTCAGTCACCCACACAGTAAGGAAATGCTTCCTCATATTCAGGCGGAACTTTCTGTGTATCCATTTCTGCCTGTTGCCTCTTTCCCTCATGGAAACAATGAAAGAAAAATCAGTGGCTTAGATTGATAAAGTACATAGTAAAAAAGAAAAAAAAAAAAAAAAAAAGAGATATTCCTGAATTTAGTTTAAACCCACTGAATAATTCTGGATAAATAGAAAAGACAATATTTTTGGAAATGTTGAAAACAATTCAGTTAGTAATTTTCAAAGTATATTGACATTCCTGAAATAGATTCATAAAAAAAAAAATTCCGACTAGATTCCCAAAATGGTGGATGCCAAAATATCTTCATTTATGCCTAGTTAGCATGCTTAGCCAACGTGAGATAGAGCAGCAGAAAGTCAGCAGTAGAAGGAATGACTCTGTATCCTGGCCAACAGTATGCCCAAAGGGCATATTTGTGTTGCAGTACTGATCTAGTGTATATTTAATAGAGTTGAATATGGAGTAAAGTCAGAAGAGATACTGAGAATACCACATAAGATCGGAGCACTCTCTGGGGAAATGGGTAATGTGGGTTCAAAGTCTTTCAGAAATAAGGAAGATGTGAACATGGATCTCTCAGTTCTGAGGTTTTTGTGTTGTCTGTTTTGAAATACTTCTGGGCACTTCTGTGACTTGTACTTTCTTTTTTTTTTTTCTTTTTTTGGGACATAAAATATTTTTTAAAAATACAAGAACAGCATTTGAAAAGTGTTTTCTAGATATTTTTGTTCTTGGGCTAAAAACATTTAACTCATCTTTTCCTGCAGTGAGAAGTGACATAAAAGGACATGCATGGAGATAATGTCATAATTTGCAACAATATTGTTTTGTTGCATATTAAAAAGGTTGAGAAGGACCTTGGTTGTTGTCTCTCGAGAAATGTGCTCAACTTTTAATCCAATGTAACAGAAAAAGTATTTTTGTCTCCCACTAATTAGGACTATCTTTCCTCATTATTATCCAGTCCATGTCATTCTTACTTGTAATATAAATACTCTGCTTTCCAAAGAATGAAAATATATTAAATGATTAGTTTACCAGAAAAAGAACAGCTTATTTGGAAAAATATAGAAGTAAAATGAAAAATAAGTCAAGTGAAAAAGTACACAAACTTACATATGAAAAGTAATCAATAAGTTCAGAAGATCAGTTACATTCAATATAGTGTCAAACTAACCTGAACAAGGGTAGAAATATAAATTATATCTTTGTATCTATGTGTGCATATATATATATAACAGTGTATATTACAACATTTCTACGTGTTCATATACATATAACAATAGAAAAATATAAAGGGGAAAAAAAAGTATTTTTGTATGTGTTTCGGATTTTGCTTTATTGTCTTAGCTCTTAGCCCTGTAAGTTGGAAATCCATTTCCCACAAGACAGGATTCCTTATTAAGAAATAGTTATTGTTTCCAAAATTAAATGGATGTTGTTCCGAGTTCTATGACTCACACACTCTTTTCTTTTTCTGTTTCTTCTCTACTATTACTCTTGAAACCATGAGTTGCATTGATCCATTTTTCACAGCTTAAACTTGCTGGCTTTGAAGCAAAGCACAAATGAGGTGGAATAAAATAAAATAATAAAAAAATAGAATAAAATGAGGAAAATACCTAGAGTGTGGAAGATTCAAAATGTTGTTTGTGCTTTTATGTGTTTTTCTGTACCACGACATAAAGTTTTTTGATTGAGAAACATTAGCTGGTGACTGAGACCACCCAGTTGTCCAAATTCAAAGGCTTTTGAACTTATTGGCCACTATTACTAGTTATCTGTTCATTTATTTAAAGTAGCTAACACTTCATAAGTTATAAAATTATTATATACTAGCAAATTTACTTTAATTTATAACACTTTAAAAATATTGCTGACAGTCAAGCAACAGACACCTGTAACCACGGTAAAGGAAGTTTGAGTATATTTCTCAAATGTTATTGAAATAAACTTAGGAGTAAGTGACAGACATTGAATGAACTTTGACTAAGATCTTGCATTTTAAGAATGCATCACTTGGCTGTTACTATTCCTATTTCCATATGAGTGTCCCAAGGAAACTGCCCAGAATGAATGATGATAACAGTAGTAATAATAATAACAATACTACTACTATTACTACTACTAATAATAATAGTTTTGAAATCTGTAAATTATATGTATAATTTTAAAGTTAATTCATTGTTGAATTGCTTCTCAAACCTGGGATGAGAGACATGAACTGGTTTCTTTGAAGACTTACTCTTCAGAAGTCAACAAATTTATGTAATAAAAATGTGATCAGGGCAGTGACCTTCTTGCCTTCTTTTAAGTGGAAGCCTGGGTATTAAAAAGTGTTTAATTTATGAAGTAAAATTGTAAAAATTATCTAGGAAAAAAATAATTTATTGGAGGGAGTTCTTCTGGCCCAGTGGAAAAAATATCTCTTTAAGTCCAAGTTATTTCAGAAATGTGGTTCCATAGTCAAACTATTTAGAAAAAAAAAAAAAAAGAAATCCTCATACCTATTTCATATTCAGTATAAATCCTCCCCTGGAGGTCTGCAGTGAGCTCGCAATTATAATTGTAAATTTCCAAATGGAAAGTTTTACATGCTAAGATATACTTTGTCTTTATGGAGAGAGCTCTGGAAGTCAAAATTTAATTGTTTTATACCTTAAGAAGCATGGGATGAAAATACCAAACAGCAACCACAACAGAACACTCTGTATTAGGAAAGCTCAGGACCAGAGAAAACAAACAAACAAACCTATATAAATGTAACCGGCTCCTAAAATCGTACTTTGTTTTAAAATGTAAATGAAATGTGCTTCGTTTCACTGTTCAATACTGCTGGGTAAATTTGCATATTATCTCCTTCTTCCTTTTCAGTATCCTCGACCAACAGCTGTGACTTGTCAAAACTTGCCAGCACAAGGGAAAAAGAAAATGAAAGGGCATATTGGAAACTGTGTCAGCTTATCTATTGCTTTCAGTAAAATGTAATTGCTGAAGATGCCATTAAGAGTTGCCTGAAAAAAACGTGTTAAGGCTGCTTAAATTGTTGGGTTTTTTCTTCTCTCCTTTTAATAGCAGCAGTGTGATACCTGGGAAGGGCAGAAGGAAGAGAACAGGGCACGTGTGTGCCCTTCTCACAAGCTTCCTCCCCGTGATGATGGGCCGCTGAAGCTGATATCTTTGTCCTTCATCACAGGTGTTTTGTGGCGCCCCTTATGTTCCTTCCTGCACTCTGAACCCCTTCTCCAGCTCCTGGCTGATGCTCGCTTTCGCTCTTGAGGCACCTTGTACTGTACAACAAAGAGGTTCCCGTGTCACCGCGTGGTGGGTGAGGTGAAAGGAGCTGTGCATGCGAGGAAACCTCTCTAAAGTGGCCCTCTGAGCAATGTCCTTTGTGCCAGTGTGAGGGGTCAGACCTGGGTCATGGCTACTAGAGTGTACCAGGAGAGAGGCCCCTTTTGACTGGAGAAGTGAAGTGTTTGAGGAGAGGGGCTGAATTCCAAACCTCAGGATGACAACAAAGCTCCAGTGCTTTGGCATTGTTCTGGCTATTGGGAAGGGATGAGGGTGGCCATGGAGCCATGCAACATCTGCTGCCCTCAGTGCTCTGTCCATTGGGATTTGTGAGATCCATCCTAAGATTCAGGAGCTTCAGTATTTGTGTGAGCCATGGAGGACCTTGGCTTCTCATAGAGCCCTTATCTGGCCCCAGAAATTAGGAGGGAAGGGAAGGGAAGGGAAGGTTTGGGAAGGAAAGGTTTGGGAAGGTTTGGAAAGGGAAGGTTTCGGAAGGTTTGGGAAGGTTTGGGAAGGGAAGGTTTGGGAAGGGAAGGTTAGGGAAGGTTTGGGAAGGTTTGGGAAGGAAAGGTTTGGGAAGG
>VWZW01000395.1:1275280-1288822 GCA_013397115.1 Edolisoma coerulescens | reverse complement strand
GAAGGGAAGGGAAGGGAAGGGAAGGGAAGGGAAGGGAAGGGAAAAGAATGGAAAGGAAGGGAAAGGAAGGGAAAGGAATCTCTTTCACCCTGCAGATGACAGCTGTTAGGAATGAAGTTTCTGGGCTGCCATAGGGTGATTTGTAGAATGTGGGATTATCAGATTGCAGTCCAGAAACAGTCTAAGCTCCACTAAATTATCTGTGCTTTTCTGACAAGTGGATCAAGATTCTTTGTGTTTCCTGGCTGGCCTCATTAAGTTGCTGTAATTATCGTTTTATTGATAAAGTGCCTGCCCTTGGTGAGACCCGGGGGATGCTGTGCAATTAAAATAACAGATTATGTGAGTGCACGATAATGTACTAACAGAACAAAACTTGTCTTACAGGAAAAAAAAGGGTCAGTAGTTGGGATTCTTCCCTAATACTAGAACTGAAGAGGGAATACTTTCTGGAAGTGAAAAACTCATGCATTCAAATGGATTTTTTTTAAAAACTAGCCTATTTCTCATTGGAACTGCTGACAATTAGTTGTCAACCAGCCTAAGGATTGATGCCCGTTTGTCCTGTCTGTCTCCATGGTTTTGAGACAAGCCCATCTACCTGAATTTCTAAATTCTAACTAACTTTGAGCTAACTTCTGGGTCTTGACTTTCCTAAAACTAGGCTAATCATGATGTAAAATTCATTTTAAAAATCTGAAATTTCAGTTAGGTTTTTGCTGATAGGGATCCATGGAGCAATTTAGGCACACAATTGCTTAACTGACAAAGAGAATCAGGAGATTGAAGAGGGTTGATGGCAAGCCTTCACCAAGGGGACCTAGGCATTATGATAGTCATAAAAAGTGCAAGATGAAGGTGCCAAGGTTGACAGGAATTCATAGAGATGCGCTAAGTGTTCCCCATGAAGAGGGATGAGATAAAGCTCCTTTTTCATCATTCATACGAACCCAAAAGAAATCAATAGTTCAACAGTAGGAAAAATTCCACGTACATCTGTCCTTGGTGTGAGCTCATCTACCTCTAGGAAATCACATCCAGGTTTGCCTTTCAGAGTGCAGACCTTTGTGCCTTACTTAGGAGCACAATTGAAATCTTGTTCCCATTCTCCAAATTACTTCTGTACTATTTATCCAGTTATTTTCTAATTAAACAACACTAGTTCTTTTCCTTCTTAGCTAAATGGCTTAACCAACATACTGTAATTTAGGATTCATTGCAGCTGCCTTCCTTTATAGCCTCCAGATCTTGCCTTTTTGGATATATGGGTAGTATCTTCACTAGATAGTAAGACAGGAGAAGAGCACTTCAAGCCAACTGGCAAGGTACCAGGAAGAGGTAGAAATGGGCTTAGGAAGGACCTACAGATGAAATTTTATATGTTTCTTTATGATGTCATGCAAAGGAGAGGTAGCTCTCCTTCAGAGCAAGCTAAACAAATTAGACATAGTAATAATTAATCTAGCAAATGGGCCTTCTTTAGGGATGGGGATTGAGGGGTCTGTTTCTGTTTTCCTGTCTCTAAGCAATCAGAAGTAGAAGCTAAGTGCTGAACCAGCATCTTGGCAAGATAGAGACAATTGGTAGCATCATTCCCATGCCTGCATTTGTTAAGCAAATTTTCCCTTGAAGGTGAATGTTGTGTATTTAGGATCCCCATCACCCTCCACAAAGTGAGTGTGGGCTCAATAACTGGAACGTTACAGCAGCCTGAAAAAGGTGTTTGAGTAGCCCAGACATGAAGGCAGAAGGAGACTCTCATTCATTTTGATGTTGATTGAGTCCATGTAATTATACTACATATTTTTGAAGAACTGAGGAAAAAAAACCCTGGGAACTTTTTTTTTTTCCTATGTAGTTTCTGAAGATTAAAATAATGCTTATATAAATAGTATTAATAAAATCCCCTTTCCTATATGTTTGTCTCAGAGCAGGTAACTAAATCCTTAGTTTACACTGGAAGTCAAAATTAGTTCCGTAGGGAACTCTCCTTAATTTCAGCATATACAGACATTCAAAATTGCAATCAGTGTCTAAGTTACCTTTACACCCTGTAAAAATCAAGGCAGTTCAGACAGCAGGATCTCAGTTCAATCAGCCAAGTGCAAATGCTTGGTTTGGACTAAGGTGCATTTCTGTCCAGCCCCTTCAGCCCCCTTCCCCCAACAATGCTACACACTACCAGAAGCAAAGGTAACCAGGGATGAGAAGCTCAGGAGAGGAGAATCTGTGAACATGAGAAAAAAAACAAAGATAAAAACCTTAATGACTTGCCTTCCTTTTATAATACTCTTCTGTATGTAGGGTCCAAGACTTTGATGGATGACAAAAGCATTGCAATTCAGTGCCATGAAACATGGCAACCAGTGATAATCCAGGCAAACAATTTCTTGCTTCTACAGGAGTGTGGTTTGCATTTACTTTAGTTGGACAAACAACTTATGAGAGAGGGACATTATGTAATGCCCACTGACACTCAGAAGTGGCTCAGGAATTTAGGAATGAATTTGTAATCTGCTGCTGCTGTTCAAGGTACCGTTTGCAATGCAATGGAGCTAGAAAGGGTACCAACTGTAAGCATGATCAAGATCCCAACTACAAACTCTCCCCATTAAAAAAGTAATAATATTATAGGAAACTATTTTGAAAGTGATGCAATCCTTCTGAGTTTTGTACCATTCTTTAATAAATCCTGATCATTGGCTTGTCAAGACCTTTACTGGTGTCTGCAAATGAAGTATATATAGAATCACACAGTCATTATGGTTTGAAAAGACCTCAAAGATTGTCGAGTCCAATTTCTAACCCAACACTGACAAGTCTACCACTAATCTACATCCCCAAGTGCCACATGTATACATCTTTCAAGTATCTCCAGGGATGGTGACTCCACAACTTCCCTGGGCAGTCTGTTCCAATGCCTAATAACCCTTTCAGTTAAGAATTTTTTCTTAAGACCCAATCTAAACCTGTCCTGGCGCAACTTGAGGCTATTTCCTCTTGTCCTATTGTTTGTTACCTGGGAGAAGACTGACCCCCACCTGGCTACAACCTCCTTTCTGGGAGTTGGAGAGAGAGAGAAGGTCTCCCCTGAGCCTCCTTTTTCTCCAGACTAAGCACCTCCTCGTATCAGTGCAACTGTCCACACCACAGGAAACCATTTCTGCAGGAGAATGCTGTGAGAAACAGTGTCAGAGCTTCTACTAAAGACTTTTCCTCATTCCCAAAGAGGGTCACCTCGTCATAGAAGGAGATCAGGTTGGTCAAGCTCGACCTGTCTTTCATAAATCCATGCTGGCTGTGCCTGATCACCTGGTTGCCCCATGCATGGCAATGTCAGCCCACTCAAGGTGATCTGCTCCATGCCCTTCCCTGGCACTGAGGTCAGGCTGACAGACCTAGAGCTCCCCAGAGCCTCCTTCCAGCCCTTCCTTAGATGGCCACCATATTTGCTACGTTCCAGTCAACTGGGACCTCCCCAGCTGACCAGGACTGCTGGTAAATGATTGAAGATGGTCTGATGAGAACTGCTGGTTTCCTCAGTACCCTTGGATGGATCCCACCTGGCTCCACAGACTTTATCTGTAACTGTTGTAGCAGGTCACTGACCATTTCCCCTTGGGTTAGAGGGCGTCTAGCTCAGGGGCTGGGTACCTGGACAACCACTGTTTTACCTAATAAAGGCTGAGGCGAAGGTGGAATGAAACATCTCAGCCTTGTCTTATTCCTTTATGATTATGTTTCCCCTACGTCAAATAAGATAGAGATTCTTATTAACCCTCCTTCTGTTGCTAAAAGAAAACAGTGTTTCTGTAGAAATATCGAAGACAAAACCACAGTGCATCAAAATGTCTCATGAGGCTGGAGAATATTAGGTAATTGTCCTCATACCTTTTTCTTGGTTTCATTAAGATATTTGGTAACTGTAGACTCAACCAGCAGCCAACATTGGTGAATCATTTGCTCAGGTTCTGTGTCGTACTAGTGGTTTTGCGTGCAATCGCACATATAATGAGGCAACACAACCAGAAGTCCTCTGAATCTTTCATGTAATGCCATTAAACTGATGTCGCAACAAATTCAGTTCCACACATCTGTGGTGCAACTGCATTCCTAACATTTTATGAACAATAGACTCTCTTAAAACAAGCCATGCAGACTGATGCCAGGTTGCCCACTGATCCTGCATCTGTTTCCTATGAAATGAAAGGGCAGGAAGAGGAAAAATTCATGTCTTGCACAGTGCTTTTTATTATTCCCCAGCTTTGCAAAAGCTCTGTTGCTTCAGCCATCATTAGATCTCACAGACAAACTCGGGAGAAAAGCAACTTGATTTTCCTACATAAAATTTGTTCATTTCACCACAAACACATCTGTCCACCAAGGAAATCTCATCTGAGTGACATAAGACTTTGTTCCCTTCTTATTTCCTTCTGTTAAGTGAAGGGAAATTGGTCTTTTTTGCCTTTTTTTTTTTTTTTTTTTTGGGGGGGGGGNNNTTTTTTTTTTTGGGGGGGGGGAGCAGATTTTTTAATGAGCAGTAGTGTTAAACACCATCTTTATGCCACCACCAAGATCAGAGTCCTGTTGTAGGAGCCCAGGCTCCCTTTGTGCAAGGAATGAAAAAAAACAACAAACAAGAAGGAATAGTCTTCATCCCAAGATCTTATTCCTTACTATGCCAATGTGCTTCCAAAACATGTAGGCTCAGCCAGCCACAGGCCTGCATGAATTTATCTGGGGGTATGACTGCATTTACGGTTTTCTAAGAGCATGACAATCTGATTCCCTAAATTAGAGAAGTATTTTGCAGGGGATTGATCTCCCACAAGCCTGCAGGTTCAGAATGTCAAAATCTAGTCTGAGAAAGCACTCAGGTTCGTACTGCACCTAATAAGCAGAGTGAATGCAGCTCTAGCTGACCCATGGGTGCTTACAGTAATAGAGTGAATCACAGCAAAAACTTCATTGGCAATATTGACTAGGCTTCCATGCACTGCTAACGGGGAAAAAAGCCATTGATTCTATGAAATGTAGACACCCATAGTGTAGAACCTTACATTTAGCCAGGAAGTTCTTAGTCCTTATGCCTGACATTGTATTCAGAGCTGATGCTTTCTGCATTCAATTACAAGTTACATACAGACAATAAAGCCATTTTCATTACTGCAAATCATCAACAAATACCTGCAACAGCAATTAAGCACACTGTTGTAAAGTAATTGCTGTTTTCTAGCCTCTGCTATCACCTCTTCAACAAAATAGCAAATATTCACAATTCACTGACTTGAATCAAGTTCAAAGGATCAAGGACTAGAAGGAGGGGTGACAAAAATACCTTACACAGATATTACTAGTTATCATTAAGTTTTTAAGCATAGTCTGGGATTGGCTCCTTATTGTGGTTTCTTTTTCTGTTGGTCAATATTTAAGAATATGTAAGAACTTTGGTTAAATGGTTTTTTAGTGTGTCTGTAGTAAAATAATAACTGAATATTAGCAAGATTTAAAGCTGCCCAAAATACATGTGGAGAAAACAGCAAAAATCTCAAAGCATGTGTTGTAATTAAAAATGAGAGTTCTGGAAAAAGGACAGTTTAGGGCTAACCTATTGGAATTGTATAAGGGTTTTTTTACAATCAACAATGCTAATCCTGGGAGGAGGAAAGGAAGTTTTCAAACCAAGACTTGGAAAAGGAAAGGATGAACTTCAGTAATTTATCTAAAATGCTTTAGATCTTAAAAGTTAAATTTAAATTATATGTTTGCCATGTAAACATTTTTAACCCACATTTATATGGGGAACCACAGCAGCTATGCTCATACAAGAAAAAATACCACCAGAACGGTGTCAGGATAGATCCTGATTTGCATTGCTATTTCTTTGTCTTTATTTGTGAGTTTCAAATGTAAATATTTATTCTCCTATTTGTTTTTTCTTCTGCTATTTTTCATAGAGCACCTTTAAGGTGATTAGAAAGGTCCTAATTAATGCTCTTCTGCAAAATATATTATCACATCAATATTCTGCTTGGTATTAAGGTAAACCGGAACAGAATAATCTGTTCTCAACAGTTTGTTCATCATCATTCAGCATCTGTTGATTTTAGCATCGTGAATTGCGAGTTCCCACAGCCTCCTTGCAGCCCTGCCTTCAGCTCCCCATTGGTTGTCTGTAATCCCTCCCCTGTTCCATCCTCACTGGCTGTTTCCCTGTTGATCTCTCCCATGTTCCCTTTCCCTATTGGATTGTACTCCTCACCCCGCTTCCCTATGTCCCAGTATAAAAATGCCTGTAACTTCCTGGCGTGTCATCTCGCTGCTCTTGCAACCTTCAGGAGATTAAAGTTTCTGGAGTCTCAGCAGTAGATCGCTTCTCTTCGCCTTTATCTCTGCTGGCGCATCTCCCACCGGCCTGGGGAAAGCCCCTCGAGTGGAAGCTACGTTCCCGACCACTTTTGTGTGTTTTCCTGCTGTGGTCGGGGCATAGCACGATCCCCTGGGCTTTCTGCATCCAGGCCCACATGTCGCCCCAAGCAGCCGGCCTGGTAAAGCTGCTGATGGCAGCACTGATATCGTGGCTGCACAGCCACAGTTGGTCACAGGAGGAACCTCTCATGAGTTACTGGAAGAAATTCCCTGTGTTTTTGGACCAGGGAGCCAGTCCTCTCTTTCCCACACCCCATGGCCTCCAGAGGCACATCTTGCTCCGAAGAAGTGCTAAATGCATGAACAGCACGATTTTCCTTTTAGGCAGCATGCCTGGAAAGCGGAATTGTCATTAACGTGAAATTGCTTCGGCCAGCACTTAAGCTCAATAGGATAATATTTAAAACATTAACTACAGTCTTCCAGCTGAGCTCTTCAACCTTTCTTTTCTGTCACATTACACAATACACCTGCTTTATGCTGACTATCTGCCCTTTCTTCCTCTTTCTTAGGCTTATCTCAATAGGCTCTGTCTCAGAGTCACTGAAAAGAAGAAAGAGAAGCTGAATATATCTGACAGCTATTTCTATCAGATAAACTAAAGTTCAAATGACTGGAAGTCTTTTGCCTTTCAAAGGCCTTCAGTCCCCTGATGTTTTCTCATGCAATCTAGACCTTTCTGAAAATGGGGGGTTGCTGCCACTGTCTTTGTGCAGTGATGTGGGACCAATCCACCTTTGATTTACCACATTTATTGGAGGATAAACGCCTCTGCTGTGGGCAAAGGGAGTAGGGCATCACTCAAAGGAAGGTATAATGTTATTGACTGCTTCTCTAACTGCCCATCAAAATAAGTTTTAATCTTATTTACTGATATCAATCTCCAGTCCTGTTTAGGCCAGGTTGTTCTCTGTTCTTACAGTGCCAAATAGGCACATAGAACGTTTCCTATTTGATGGAGTTCACCTCCATGATCTTTCAGATTAAGGTGAGTATATTGATTTGAGCTGGTTTGGGATAAAAAATACCCTTCAATGGAAACATTTTCTAGCCTATTCAGCCTAAAAGAAAGCACACAGAACAATGTGGTATTTTCAAAATTAATTGGCCTGGCTGTGGCAGACAGGGAAGGTCTTTGAAGTGACCTCCAGGAGGTCCTTGACATCTCAGAACAAGAGATTCATCCTGGATATGTTAAATCCTCTCCCTTTCACTGGAGATGAAGTTTTCTGTGCACATTTACATTGAGCAGCAGGATATTTCAGCCCCAGCTTCACTGCAACTGCTGTTTAACAAGGAGTGGCCTGAGTCTCTTGCTGTTGAACCGCATTAAAGTAGAGCTCTGCCCTGTTAAACATTAATTGTACCTGGAGTCTGAAGCAAACCCCAAGAACAAAAGTTATAATTTCGTCAAATTACTTTGGCTACTAAAATGGTTATAAACTTTATTAGTGTAATTATGACCTGTTAAAATCACATTAACTTTTTAATGTGCCTGGGGTTGCCACTGTCATATCTGATAGACCTAACTGAAGGCTTATTTCCTGCTCTTCATGCTTCAGAAACAGACTTTTACAAACCAAACTATATCTGCTCTATAATTAGTAAGTTCCATAATGGAATCTTTATCAGTATTTCCAGTAGGCAAGGCTATACTCCTGTTTTAAAATCTTCTCTACCTGCCCTATAAGATCTTGTCTTCTTTTTTTCTTCCTTTTTTTCTTTTTATTTGTAGTTCCAGATCTTGAGTGTCAGTTTAGGGTATGATGAAGGCTGCTCAACAAGCTGCCTTACTGGGTAAAGAGTCAAAGCTTTTAAGAGATAAAAGCTTTATTCCTGGCATAGGACAGGCTCAGTCAGAAAACTCTGCAATGGATTCATGCATTTATTTCATGGTCCAGTGACAATGATGTATTCAGGAGCAAACCTGCACATCATTGGTGAGAACTCTTTGAAAAGCTTATGAATATTATAAAGAGGCACTTACCTCTAGTAATAGCAGCTTTATCCACTGTGAACAGGTACAGAAGGTCCCTTATACAATGAGCAAAATTACCACTAAGACCCCCTCTTGCTTTCACAGACACAAGCAAAATGTGTAACTGTTTCTTTTTTTAGATCCAGCATTGGATTTTCTAATAGAAGAAGCCTCAAAGACATCTACTGGCCAGGTATTTACCTGTTCTTCCCTCCAGAAGCTCCACATGACTTGGCAACGTGTGCTCACAGCCCAGAAAACCATCTGCATCATGGGCTGCAACAAAAGATCTGTGCCCAGCAGGTCAAAGGAGAGGATTCTCCTCCTCAGCTCTGTCCTTGTGAGATCCCACCTGGATCTGCTGCATCCCTTTCTGGGGTCTCCAACAGAAGAAAGGCATCAGCCTGTTGCAACAAATCCGGATGAGGACACAAAGATGTTCAAAAGGCTGGAGTACCTCTGCCATGGAGACAGGTTGAGAGGAGTTGTCCAGCCTGGAGAAGAAAAGGCTCTGGGGAGTTCTTAGAACCCCTTCCAGTACCTAAAGTGGCTACCAGAGAGCTACAACAAGAGGGACTTTTTGCAAGGGTGTGGAGTGAAAGGACAAGAGGAAATGGCTCTAAGATGAAAGTGAGTAGATTTAGATTAGATATTGGTAAGAAATTCTTCACTAAAAGGGTGGTAAGGGCCTGGCATAGGTTGCCAAAAGAAGTTGTGGATGCCTCATCCCTGGAAGTGTTCAAGGCCAGGCTGGATGGATCCTTGAGCAACCTGGTCTAGGGGAAGGTATCCCTGTCTACCACAAGGGGGCTGGAACTAGATGGTCTTGAAGTTCCCTTCTAAACCGAGCCATTTTATGATTCTACTAGGAAACACCTGGCCATGTTGCAAATATTAGTCTTAAATGTAATGTTTAAAATGTTTTTGAACATTTGACAATTATTTGAATAGACGTGTACAGAAACATTAGTGTTTAAGTACCATACGTTGCTGAATCACGACCATTAGTAGAAGTTCATATCTATTTTGCAACAGATGTTTTTAATCATAAATTACCAGTGTGATAAGCAAAATTGTTCACAGGAAATGGTAATTTTAAAAGTTCTCCCTACTATGGACAGTTTTAGAATGGCTGAAATGTAAACTTTTTTAAAGACAAGGTTCTGGTTTTCAGTCTGATATTTTTTTAACTTTAAATTTTATTTTGCTAGTAGAAAAAAGTTACAAATTAAATGAAACTGTGAACAGATAAATATTTAATTATATTATTACCTCAATTCAAAGCTCCTGCTTTTTATATTTTAGACAGAAATATATGTGGGGTTTTGCCTCAGTATGTGTGTTTTTACCAAGAATTTTTCACAGTTCACAGAACTACTTCCAGTCCTTTTTATACACCTTGAAGACATAAAAAAATATTGCCATCCCCTTTAGAAGCATGGATTTGACTTATTTTGTCAGTAGAGACGAAGTTAATTTCTGCTTATAGTAAATAAGAAATGCTGACCATCTTGAAAGCTGACTTGTTCTTCATCAAGAAACTTTATTATTATTTGTAGACTTCTGCAATGTCATGAAGTAGCAGTCATATTTTAAAATCTATCTATTCCTACGTATTAACATATTTTTGTTGTTGTTCTTAAAGAAATGAGCAGGGAATGGATCAATTTTTAATTTGGTCAAGTATATCAGTGCATGGTAGCCTTATTCTGAGGAATGAATTTTTATAAAAGCTTTTGATCAAGATCAAAAAGTTTAAGGCCTACACTATCTCCTTCTATGAAAGTTGAAACAAAAAAAAAATGGTTTTCTCTAAAAATTGATATAATTTTTTGTAAGACATACATCCTATAATTCACTTATTAAATATAATTTATGGGGAGTGCAGTAATTATTTTGGATCTTCTCTTCTTATTTTTAAATGGAAGTAAAATAAGGTGGTTGAAACCAAAATAAAATATCTGATTTATGGTCCCTGTCAGATTTAGACACAGTAACTGAAGACATCACCTTCCAAGGTGTCTGCCAAGCCACTCCAACTGTGTTTGCCACATCAGAGCAGTGTCTGTAGAGACAGGTGTAGGGATTAAAGTTTGCAAACTGGGAAAAAACAGAAATGTTCTGACTTTTGTTTGCATTATTTTTTTGGTGTAAAGGACAATTACAAGGTTTCATTTTATTTCCTTTCATTTCATTCTTCACCATCTGCCTCTTCATCATTTTATTTACCTTCTTAAAGGAAATCTCAAATCCCATTAACAAACAGATTTATCTACATAGATAAAAGCAAAACATCCATTCTGGAAAATTGCACTATTCCTCTTCTGTTCAGGTACGTGAGCTGCTGTCAGAGTTCATTGTCCCACATCAGATCCTGCTACAGGATTACAGAAATACGTTAAATATACCACAAGAGACTCTTAGCTTTTCAATTTTTACATGGCTTCTTTTTGATGATCTTCGAGGTCTTTTCCAACCTAAATGGCTCTGTGATTCTATGACCTCTCCTTCTCCAAAATTTTTTCTTGTTTGCTACCTTGAAAATTTAAGAGGAGGTTGTTATTTCCCGCTCCTAAAGTGTGTCACATGCTGGTTCATGACAAATCCCTGATGGGAAATAGGGTGGATAATGTATATGGCCGTTTTGAGCAGACTGGGCTGCCATTGAACCCAGCACGAGGGAGCAAGGAGAGCAAGACAGGAAACAGTTGACGTTTAGCAGAGACATGCTGAAATTAGTCTGTAAAAAGACAGCTTAATGCAATAGCAGGGGCCTTCCTGATAACACATTAGAGGGTTGTTAGACTAATCTTTCTCTCATTAGTTCATTCTCTGTGGTTTGACACTTACAGCTTAAGACCCCACGAGTTAAACAGGCTGAAGCAACGATGGAGTCCTGCCATGTACAGTTATTTCCCTCTGCATGGAGCAATTAGGCAACACTAATGAGCATCCCAGGAGGATCCCTTGAAGAGCCTCACTGCTGAATGTCGTATGAACAGCAACAAAGAACAGTAGGAAATAATGCTTAGAAATGTTTATAAACTTGATAGTGCCTTGCTGCTAGTTTAACCTATAACTACAATGCAGTAAGCCCTGCCAGCTCCTGATTTCCCTGAAGAAGCAAGACCCAGAATAAATCTGGATAAAAAAGAAAGTTTTAGGATGAACTATTAAGCATCATCCTTCTTGTGGGAGCAACAATAAAGCAAAGGGAAATTAAATCAGGGATTTGGGCAGTAATATATTCAACTTTGTATACATTAGTGAAATTAAGGCTGGACCCTAAAAGGTATGAAAAAGTGAAGCTGATGGACGGTTGAGGCTAGGCCACTGTGGCATTGGTGGGGAATGGAAGAAAAGGAACAGTGCAGGTTAATTACACAACCTGGCTTTAGACTTCTAATTGGACTCCTAAGAAAAAAGCCTCTCAGGCGGTGATTCAGAGCTTAGTTTTCTACACTGGTTGTATTAAAAGCTTAGCATCCAAACTTAGATACAAAAATTATCTGCAAAAAACAAGAATACCCACTTCCTTCATGCTATTCTGGTTCAGTTACTACAATAATTAGCTATTGAAATAACCATGAAGCTTTTTCTTCTTTCATATCATAGAGTTATTGTACTGGGTCTGGCTGAGCTGGAGTTCGTTTCCCCATGGCCCCCACAGTAATGTGCTGGGCACTGGTGGCTGAAAAGGTGTTGGTGACACCCCAGAGTTTTGACTTCTGCTGAGCAGAGCTGGCACAGCACCAGCACTGTCTCCAACATTGCCCCCATCTGTAGGGTGGGGCAAGATCCTGGGAGGGGATGCAGCCAGGCCAGCTGACCCAAACTGACCAAAGAGATATTCCATACCACAGGACCTCAGCTCAGATCAAAAACTGAGGAAAGGAGGAGGAAAGGGGGGCATTCAATATTTACAAAGTTCAGGTTCCAGAGCAGCCCCTGCCTGTGCTGAGGCCCTGCTTCCTGGGAAGTAGCTGGACGTCACTTGCTGCGGGAAGTAGAGAATAAACCTTGAGTTTTTTCTCTTTGTTTGTGTGCATACAAACTTTGCTTTAGCAAACTATTTATGTCAGCCTGTAAGAGACTGAAGTGTTAGTGGTTAATGACTCAAAATGAATGCCCCTTTGCTGAGGCCAAGTTTGCACCTCCTGAAGAGGAGATAAGTTTTTGGACCTTTGGTGATAAAGCTTCTGGTCCGCATAAGACAGAGGGGGAGAACATCCACCACCAGAGGCTGCAGTCCGGGGCTTTGAGCCAGGTAAGAGGCAGATCCTGCAAGGTGGGATAGTGCTTTTCATCATACCAATTGTCCTCCCTTACACACCCCCTGCTCCCCAGGCAGATCACATTCACATGGGACATTCACATTCACATGTAGACCTGAGGGTGTTCATCCCTTCTGATGGGGCATAACTGGCTCTACTACGCTGACATGAAAGGCAGTTGTCGTGTCCTAGAAGGGTTCATAAACAATCAAAGACCCCCAAAGTGCCCCAAGAAGCATTTCTGAGGCCTTCCACCACAGGAATGAAAGCTACTTCGCCACCAGGGTGGTACCTGGGCAATCCCACCAAGCCTGAACCTATATTAACAGATTGAACTCTGTCTCATGGGCTTCCCCTGTCCCCAGTGGATCACCATCACTCCACAACTATCAAGCCTCATCATAGGATCCATACATGGTGATATCTTTCAACTCTTATCCTTTCTTTCTTTCTTTTCCCTGATATAGTTTCTTAAGTGATATTTTTATGCTTTTATATTGCTATATTACTATAGATAATGATAATAACAACCGAAATGGCTGCACACCTGCTTTCCATTGCAACCAAATTGTTCTAAATTAAACCATATACATATATATATATATATATATATTTACAAACAGCAATCATTCAGTGTTGTTTCATTCTAATCGATGCCAAGGGACCTAATAACGAGAACCTGGGTTACCCTCACCTTCAGGGGTGGATCGTAACACAACCTGCAAGTTGTTTCCATTCTTATTTTCTCTGCCCTGTCCAGTTGGGAAGAGGATAAGTAGAACAGTGTGGTGGGCACCTGGCATTCAGCCAAAGTCAACCCACCAGAATTATAGAACCATAGAATGTTTTGGGTTGGAAGGG
>VWZW01000395.1:1180415-1275251 GCA_013397115.1 Edolisoma coerulescens | reverse complement strand
GGGCCCTTAAAGATCACCTAGTTCCAAGTGCCCCCACCATGGGCAGGGACACCTTCCACTAGACCAGGTTACTCAAAGCCCCATCCAACCTGGCCTTGAACACTTCCAGAGATGGGGCATCCACAACGTCTCTGGGCAACCTGTACCAGGGCGTCACCACCCTTATAGTTATAGCAACAAATTTCTTTCCAATACCTAATCTAAACCTACCTTCCTTCCAATCAAGGTCATTTTCCCTCGTCCTATCTCTACATGTCCTCATGAAATGTCCTTCTCCAGCCTTCTTGGAGGCTCCCATTAGGTTCTGGAAGGTGCTCTAAGGTCTCCCTGGATCCCTCGTTTCTCCAGCCACAACTCTCTCAGACTGTCCCCATGGTGGTGGCTTCCTCTGGACTCATCCAAGAGGTCAACACCTTAGCTGAACATCCATGCTGCATTTACATCCCCCCCCCGCTTTTTTTCAGTCAATGGACTCTATGATTGAAAGGTACTTGCAGTTCTGCAAGGCAGATTTCTTTGAGGTACTACATGTGCATAGATACAAAATATGATTTGCATCTCCGTTCATAAACCCAGATATTTATGTTGAATAGCTGTTTCTCACTACAAAAGAGTAAAGCATGATTAGCTTGGAGGTAATGTGCATTGCTACGTAATTTTACGACAAATTTTGCTCACTGTCATTTTTAGAAAGCTAACTTGCTTTGATTAAAGAATATATGAAATGATAAGCAATAGTTTGTGACTGTGATTTGTTCAGTGAAAAAGAGCTGTAAAATCTAACAAATTCTTTCCAAGTGCCTTGGAAATATTAGGCAGCCACAGATAGTCAATATTTGTAATGCAGAAAACAAATTAAACCAACTTTTTTCCTATATAAGATTGTTTGTGGATTGAGAAGAAGCTGGTAATGTTATATTTTAACTCTGGTAAGACTTCTGACATGGGCTTAGTGGTTATTTTCCCAAATAAGCGTGAGAAATCTGGACTAGATTAAACTACCACAGAGTAGGTGGAAAGACAATTTGGAAGCTGTACTCAGGGATTATTTGTCAGTGGTTCATAGTCAGAACAGAGGGAAGTGCTGGGCAGGATCCAACAGGCATCTGCCTTCATTTTGGAGCTCTTCAATACTTTTGCTAATGATCCAGATGATGGAATGCAAAGTGTACTTATTAAATCTGCAGGTGACAACAAGCTTCAAGAAGTTCAAGAACAAGACTGGAATTCAAAATGATGCTGAGACATGGGAGATGTGGTTGGAAAATCTATGCTGAAATTCATTAGGGACTCATGCAAAATATAACACTTCACAGGCATAATCAGCTGTAAAAATTCGGAATGGGGACCAGCTGCTTGAGCAGCCATTACACAGAGAAGTGTTTAGAAGTTATAGTGGGTCATAAGTGAACAGGCATCCTCCTCCAACCCCCTCCCTCCACCATGACTGTAAAACCAGTAGAATAACCTTCAGTCCCATTTGTCGTTATCCCTTCAATTTATTCAGCGCTGGGGAGGCCACTTCTAGAACAATACATCAAAGAAATCTGTGGACAAAAGCCAGAGGGCAGGAGTGAGAGTGATCACATATCTGAAAAGAGTGATATTTTAGGAAAGACTGAAAAAAAATCAAACCATTCAGCCAAAAGAGGAAAAGACTGTAAACATACTGGTAACAGCCTTCGTGTAGGCAATGTGCTGCTGAAAACAGGAAAGAAATATCCACGTAGGACATGATAAGAAATACCAACACTTATTTTATAAAGATTAAATTTAGATTTCAGGACAAGATTTCTAGAAGCAGTGGAATAGGTTTTCATGGAGTCATGGGCATACTGGTTTGAAAGGATCTCTTCAGGTCATTTAGTCTAATATTCAATTCAGTGATGGGCTGTTGCCACCTTTAACTTTCCTGGAGGAGGTGTGGAGTCTTTATAACACAAGGCGCTTTAGAAGAGAAAGAAGCCACAAAGATGCACTTAGCCAAGGAATAGAGATCTCCATGTTTCAGTATTTCTCTACTAACTGTTGTGTCTGCCAGCTGCTCTGATTAACTGCTTGGAAGGGGAAAGGTTCGATTTCCCAAAATGTGTTAATGCTGAGAACTTACTTTTAAAGAAGCCTTCTTTAAGAAGCTGCTGCTGTTTCTATTCGGAAGTCTTCACGACCTAGCACCTTCAGCAGGTCATGGAATCTTCTTAATACTTGGCCATTTTGAGATGTTTGGTAAGATCAGGCATAACTTTCTGGTTTGAGTAAAGTCCAGAACCAGCTCTTTCACTACTGGAAAGCACAAAAGCTGTGTGAGCAAAAATGGCTTTAGCAACTACCAGAATCTATTGCTACAAACCATTATGTTAGACCCCATTCCTGTTAAATCATCTTTACACATGGCCGTTGTCTGATCAAAAAATCATTTTTGTGAAACGAGATCACACCTGGATGTTTTGGGCAGAATGAAAAGAAGTGAATATTCTGTGGTTTATCCTGTAACAGTTTTTACATTCAATCGTATTGCTGGAGGAGTAAATTAGGTCTCCAGGGGGTCCTAATCACAAGGCTACAGATTTATGCTTCCACTTGTGCTCTGCTGGGTTTCCTGAATCTCAAATTATTTTGCTATCTAGTAGATTACTATCCTCAGGGGGGAGTAAAGGATGAGAAATATTCAGAAATTCCCTCATTCTCTCTCTCTGTTCTACATCTAGACAGTCAAAGTAGCTTATTCAGAAAATGAGAGAAGTAGGAATTAATCTGTACAGGTAGAGTTGAATATCAGCCTGTGCTCTCCCACCTCATAGGACAGTCATTACATTAAAAAAAAAAAAAAAGCTCAAGGCAGAGAGAAGAAATCAACAGCATTCCAAACTTTTGCGTTGTGAGACATTCTGCAGGAATCTTTAATGTTCCACATTTTTCCAGGAAGGATCCTGATTAAGCAGAACGAACTGGGTAGAAAATATCACAGCCCTATCAGTACAGAAGTACTCTTTGAAGTCGAAGAACTTTGAGCAGTTAGAAAAATCTTGGGTAAATGTGTAAATAAAGTTCCTGTGGCATTTAGATGCCTACAGATCTCGAGTAAAACTTCTGATGGTAAAGTTCAACTTCACCTTGTGTGAAGAATCACCACCTCTTGTTTGCTTTGAATCTGACAATTATTGCATTCGGTGATTTGCAGAATTTGTGCTGAGAAGACAGAAAAGGAAACCATTCCCTATTCATCTTCCCCAGACCACCCGTGACCTACCCTACTCCCACAGACAGAGCTTTGTGTGTGAGCACTGCAGGGTTTAGATACAGAGACCCCAACTCATTTCACTGAAATCTTGTTACCCAACAAGTCTGAATTAGTGCTATAATTGCTGTTCAATTTCTCTGTAGTCAATGCAGTGGACAAGGCTTTACAGAAGCCAGCTCAGATGTCCTGTGGTCTGAATGCCTTTCTAAGATGTTGTCATCCTCCTTTCTTTGATGACAGGTTGAATCTTGGCCAGAGAAGCAGAGAAATTTGGCCTGTTGTGTCCTGGGTGTACGTGGTGGGTCCAGCACTCAGCGTCCAGCACTCAGCACCCACCACACTTTCAATCACACAGCATTCAAAGTCTCGGGAAGTTTTAAAGATTCTTACAGTGTTTGTTTTTTTCATTCAGTGCTGGGAATGATTCTTTTCAAACTCAAACCTATGTGAAACTGTGTGATTGATCTGAAGAGGCAACTAATTTGTCTGCTAATTGAACCACACATCCTGCTATTCTTGTGTATGTACTTGAACCTTGTTCAAAATGAAGCAAACCATTTCTCTTCATTTTGTCATCTTCTTCACTTCTAGAATCATTAACTTCTTTTTAGGTCATAATTCCCAATGTCTGTTTACCAACCTCTCCTATAATTAACATCATTTATTCTATTAATTATCTCTCATTTTTATATTGTCCAGTGGATGATTTTATAGTTACTGGTACTTGTTAAAAAATAAAAATAAAAATAAATTCCCTAAATATTTAACTGGTTAAATGACACAGTCTTATGATTGTTATTCATTAAGAACAATATTTGAAATTCTTGATAAGTTCAACTTGGTAAGATACTTCTTTAGAATCCAGTGTAAATGCTTCAGTAAAATCAGACTCCAGAGAACCACACAGAAAGTCCAGCAAATCCAAGTTAATCCTACCCTGCCAGCAGAAACACAGTCCCCTCTTACACATTTTGCGTTTCTAAGATAGACCTCGGGAACTGTGGGTCAAGCATAAAGAACTAAGTTACATGTGATAGTACAGGTGATTCTGGATAAAAAACTTTTTAACTTCGAATGGGTTGAATGGCACGTACACAAATGCATGTGATGATAGGACAAGGGGGAATGGCCTTAAGCTGAAGGAGGGTAGATTTAGATTAGATATTAAAACCAAAATTCTTTACTGTGAGGGTGGTGAGGCACTGGAACAGGTTGCCCAGAGAGGCGGTGGGGTCCCCATCCCTGGAATTGTTCAAGGCCTGGTTGGATGGGGTTCCGAGTAACCTGCTCTTGTGGAAGGTGTCCTTTCCTATGTCAGGGGCTTGAAACTCAATGATCTTTAAGGTCCAGAAATGGCCTCATTAGGGCCAAGTAGAGGGAAAGGATCACCTCCCTCAACCTGCTGGCCACACTCTTCCCAATGCACCCCAGGACACCATTGGCCCTCCCAATCACCAGAGCACTGCCAGCTCATGGTCAGCTTGTCACCCACCAAGGCTCCCAGGTCCTTCTCTGCAGAGCTGCTCTATTGTAAGTCAGCCCCCAACTTGTGCTGGTACTTGGGGTTATTCCTCCCCAGGTGCAGGACTTGACATTTACCTATGATTCTTTGACTGAATATTCCTAATGTTAAATTAGCATTCAAAATGCATTCTTCAAGAAGGGAGAACTCTCCTATTGTCCTATGAAGACCCAGCAGCGACAGAGTGGGAGTGTAGTCCATAAGCCAGACCCTGACTCACTAAGGAAGCATATAAATGCCAACCCATTTCTTCGGGGTTTGCCTACTGAACTGTTCTTGGAACACATACTAATTGATTTTCATGTAATGTCCATTGACTGACCATTTTAACCTTGAATTCTCATAAGTGAAGGAGGAAATATTTTTGAAAGTATTTGAAACAGAAGATGCAATTTGTCAGTGAATGTAGATAATGTGGTGCAATTGATTCCTTTAGGGGATCCACGTCTACATTTGAAACTCAAGTCTAGACAACAGCTACAGCACTGGCATTTTCAAAGTACTGTATTACAGCCTCAGCTGGCATGAAATGGTGTGCACAATGGAGCCAGAGTGATTTACACCTGCAGAAAAGCTGGCTAGCTTTAAAGGTTTGTTTATGAAGGTAAAAAAAAAAGTAAAAAACAAAAATCACTTTTCTGTCTGTTTTCCTTTTTTTTTCTTTACTTATTTTTTATGATCTGTCAAAAGCCAAAGAAGAAAAGTGAGAGCAAACTGCTGTGACCGAAAAAAAAAAAAGCCAGGGATAGCAAACAATTACTAGAAAACAGCATAAGCAAATTAAAATGGAAAGGAAATGCGAGAGACTACTACCGTGCTGCATTGTTTGGAGAATCAACTTGCAATGGATTAGCGCAAATGTGCCTTGATCCATCATCATGTTCTCCAGTTCAGCAAGCACAAACTGATAGTTTGGAATGGAGGTAGCGTGAAGTAAATGCTGTAATTTGTGACTGTGTGACAGCAAATGAAACTCGGCAAGAGGGCCAAGCCATCTGAAGCAAAACAATAATAGCTTGGTGAGCATATTAGGCAACCCCAGAGGAGAGGAGATGAAAGATTCGGGCAATAAGGAGAATGTATGTATTTTAGATGTTAGGCAACCCTATTCTCAAGGCATTACAAGCAACAAGAACATCTGAAAAGTGCATCTGGGTTGGGCAGAAACATATTCACCCCTGGTAAGCACATTTCCCAATAATGCCTTGATGAGAAGAAATAAAAATAAATAGGAAAATAGAAAAGGATTATCACCCTGGCTAGTAGATTCTTTTCAGAAAGCATCTGGCTGGAGGTAAATAGTATTATGAGACCTTTCCCTAGTTTTTATGATTTATGTTTTCAGTTTCATCAGATCTAGGATATGGTGTTTATTGGATACTACATGCTCTGAGAATTTATGTTGCATGGCTAAACATCATGTCTGTATATCTTTTCTTAGTAATCTCTGATAATACCCAAATGGGCTTTTTATTTTAAACATCTGGATAGCCGTATGGTTTGTGAGAATTAAGGTGCTAAGTGAAGAAAGCAGCACAACCATAAAACCTTTCAAATAAACAAAGCTTTCTTTGGAACATTAACTTCTTTACAGAGAAATCTTCTCTGTTTCTAAAAACGCACTTAGTACTTTATGTCTTAATCTCAGGGTAACGCTTTTCTCTTACAAATAATCTCAAGGCATTTAATGGTACCATTACTGTAGAAAACTATGAGATATTTGCATAAAAGGCACATCACCAAAGAAATATAGAAAAAAAAGCTCTTCTTTTTCCCCTAGCTTTTGTCTTTGTTTCATACTAAAAGCAAGAAAATACTGTTCAGCAGGGTGTTCTCTTCTACTCAGTAATAACACTGTCAGCACTGTCATAAAAATAGCTAAAGGTGTAATTTGGGGAAATTTGTCTGCATATGAATAATTGAGTTTCTATTTGTTGACACTGAAATCCAAAAGAGAGGGAAAGATAATGCAATGTATTCAGTTCTTTGTCTTTATGCACGTGCATGTCTATGTCAGTGCAAGTCTGCATGTTTATAGCTCAAAACCGTATGTAAAACTATTCTCTCATGTGAAAATAATAAAAAATATGCTGAGAATCAATACTCACAAGTCATATAAAGAAATAAAAATCATTGGGTATTCCTCTTCTTTCAAAGTACTTTAAAGAGTTCATAACATGCTTCTATTTCAAATTAGAAAGATAATATATGTACATACACATATAAGACAACCTCTTTCAGCAAGATAAGAAATAAAAATATGTAGAACTGGATAATCTGGTAGCCTTCCTTTTTTGCAATGCACTTTTTTTCATGAATGATTCTATTTCTATTATTAACTATTGTTCAGTTTTGCTGAGGAATTATTTTCCATCTTAACCGAATCTTCAGTATCATAACCTGTATTTCTTCCCGTATTGACTCATTCTCATGTATTTAAGTCAATTAAATGTAGTGGAACAGGATGGATAAGTAAAGTTTGCTTGGATATCCATGATAGTGAGACTAGAACCAGGAAAGAAAAGAGTTTGCTTGGTCATACTGTACTGCATCATATGTTTTGAGGGGGACTTCTTCTGCCTTTCTTAAGAAACACTTAGAAAATTCCTATGCAGATGTAGAGATTTTTCCTGATTTATCATGCTTTGCAAACTTCCTACTCACTGCCTTTACAGACATACCTATGGTGAAAAATAAAATTAGATAGGTACAAAGGATTTATGCAAAAGTCAATGTTTAGAGTTCTCCAGCTCTGTTGCACTTTGCAGATATTCCTAAAATAGGTTGCCTAGTTTTTAGTTCGATTTTATTTTGTTTTTAGTAAGAATAATTTTGTAAATTTCAAGGCATAATTTTGCTGGAGGATAAACTAGATTGTCTTGGCAAGACTGCCGTAGTGTGATTCTGAAAGGCAGTGATTTTCACAGAATTTGACCAGTACTGAACCGTAGTTTAGAAATGGAAGAAACTGCACAATTGCAAATGCTAATTTCCCTGTGCACCATTGAACTTGCCTGCATATATGGGAGTTACTGAGTAATGCTGATATCTTTGGGATGATCTCACGCTACTAATTATCATTACTTTTGTGAAGAAACCTGTGGCAATCCAGTCGAGGGCCACTAAGGTGACCAGGGTCTACAGAGCATTGTATATAAAGTCAGGCTGAGGGAAATGGAATTACTCAGCCTAGAGAAGAGGAAGGTAAAGGTGGCTGTAAGGCCTCCCATCATTACACAAAAAAAAAGCTTTTAAAGAACACAGATCCAAAGTCTTAGAGGTATTAAGGAAGATTAGAGACAGCAGTCTTCCTTCAAAAAAGGAAATTCTGACTGGAAATGAGGAAAACATTTTCCTCCAGAAGAATGATGAATGCTGTATCTCCATCTTTGGAGCTTTTGGGAGACAGTCTGGAAAAGATTGTCTGAAATCAACTTAACTTTAGAGTTAGACTTTCTTTGATGGAGGAGTTGTGTTCAAGACCTCCAGAGGTTTCTCCCAATGACCTTTTATTGTATTTACTTAAGTGAAGAACATAAGGTTCCTTTTACAGTCAAAGGGAAGAATATGTTTCTGGAGGAATCACTCCTTCATTGGCTGAAGAAGGACCCAAAATCACCATATCTTCTAGCTCATGTTGTATGGAAAGATACTCAAATTTTTGGCAAAACAAAATGTCAGTCTTCTAGTCTGGACAAATGCTCATTATAAGGCTCGGAGAAAACATGGGTAACAACCCAACCCTAGTTAAGAAGGGCATGTTCTTCCATCCTGCTCCTTTTCTATGCAGGTTTTTTGCTTGGTTACCCAGCCACTGAGAGGAGAGGGAAAGGTGTGACTCTATGGAGAAGATAACAAAGCAGCCAGACAGACTGTGCCAGCAGTGTGCTGTACTGACACAGAGCCTGTGACCCAATTTGTGCCCTGCTGGTAATGAAGTAAATGCAAAGTAGCATTAGCAGGCAGCCCAAATGCAATCCTTCAGGCAAAGGCTCTTTTTTTGCTCAAACTCACACTCCATTTTGCATCTAAAAATGCCAGAGGACTATTTGTCTGGAGATTAAAATCTGTTCTAATGTATAGGGATTGACAAGCAATAAGTTTCTTTGCATTTGAGGTTTTGAGACTGTCTTATCCCAAGTATTTATTAATGGAAAGGGAAGAAAAATGAACTGTCTGGATCACTGATCTTTTTATAGATAATATACATTTTTATGAGAAAGAAGGAGAGATGGACTTCAAATTTTAATTCTACTCAGCTTCTTTCAGCAATCCAAATTTCCAGTGTGAAGACAGTTCATTCTTTGGAAGAATTGGTGGTAAAAAACTCATTCTAGGTTGTAAGGACCAAGTATTTTCTAAATGGTCTAAAGAAGGTAAGAGACTGCATATCTGTGTACAGGTTTTCAGGCCCACCTTTTAAATCCAGAATACAAGTTAAGGTTGTAACATGCAAAAGAAATCTGGATGCATTTTCCTGTATTTTCTGACACGTATTAGAGATGTGTGCTGCCCTCAGTATGTGCTCATAAAAAATGGGCTAAACCCAATGCTTTTTTCACTTCAACCAGCCCCCCAGTAAACAAAAATTATTGACTATTCTGAGGTTTACTTGACCCACGGTCTGAGGTGGAGTTTGAGGGAAAGCCCTGGGTTGCTTCTCCAGAAAGCTAAGAGCAAAATTGCCCTGCTGCTGTGGCTTTGGTCTGAAAAGTCTGTCCGTCCTTTACTATTTTAGAGGAAAAGACTGAAAAAGTATGGGCCCAAACAGCCTCCTTTTCCACTGAGAAAATGGGCACATACTATTAATGAGGGTGGCCATATTGGACTTCCTCTTTTTTTTTTCCTTTTCTTCTACTTTGTGTTGCAAATGAAAAATGTAAACACAATCTGGATCAAGGGTGAAAATATGCTGCTTAGTTTTGGGGGAGCCTGTTTTGTTTAGCTTTGGTTTGGGCTTTTGGGTTTTTTG
This sequence comes from Edolisoma coerulescens, assembly GCA_013397115.1. NCBI lineage: Eukaryota > Metazoa > Chordata > Aves > Passeriformes > Campephagidae > Edolisoma > Edolisoma coerulescens. The sequence continues at coordinate 1,265,516 of VWZW01000395.1, read as the reverse complement.
TTGGTTTGTTGGGTTTTTTCCTCACCTGAAGGGGTATTTTGAAAAGGGTTCAGTGTGCAAGTTGTCATTTGTGTTGAAGTCTAACACAGAACTGCCTCTATTTATTGAAGCAATGTCTTCCATAGCACAAATCTAGTATGACAGGAAGGACAGACCCTTTCCTTTTTGGGGCTTGTATTTTATTTATAACAGCATGGTACCAGTGGTTTTATACTAAGAATCTCTGGTCTCAGAAACAAAAAAGTGTTGTTGAGTAAGAATCGGAGAGAAGAAACCAGCTCAGGGTTATCTCTGCTCCACCTCAGGTGTCTTCACAGCAGATGAGGCAGCTAGAACCCTACTGCCACTTTTATAAAAAAGGAAAGAAAGGAGAAAAGGAGAATTATCTCTCTGTTTTCCTCTTTTATTTGGTCCTGTATCCTAAAAAATTAGCTGCTTCTTATTTTGAATGGCCCAATTCTCACTGTTGTTTGTACTTGGTATTGGTGGCCCCAGAGAGTATTTTGGTAATGAGACAGGCAAGTTGTAGCTTTTCACTTTCTTTCTGATGTGGGTCTTTTGGGTCCCATACCCTCTGGAGATTCCTGTCTCTGTCTGAAGAATATTTTCTGACTGCTTTTTAATGTTGTTTGAACAATGCTTTAATAAGAAACATTATGAAATTGGTAATTTTGCTCTCTATGTAGTCACCATTCACATGCAAAGCAGACACTTCATTTAACAGAAGAGTATATATGCAGATAAAGGGTGTGAGGACAGAAGGTGTTTATCAGACTGAAAGTCTCCAAGTTTCAAATATTTTGGCTGTGTATATAACTGGCTGGCTTTTCCCATTCCAATATGCTGTAGAAAGTGAGTTAGTCCCTCTGGATAACCGTTAGAAGAGGAAAAAACTCTATTTATCACAGGCTGTTTTGAATTCTGTAGGAAGTAACTGCAGAGAGCTGCCCTGGTGTCCTTGTCCCAGAGCTCCTTCTCCAACTCCCGTGCTGTTGCTGCCTCTTGTCTGCCACTCTCTGTCCTAGACATGCATTAAATGGATGAGTGCAGTGATTTCTTCACGGTCAGAGTTGACAACTGCCACAGGAATCCTCAGGGAAAAAAAAAGAAAAACAAAAAACAACAAACCAAAAATAAAAGGCTATCCATGGGGAGGATATTTTGGTTTGAGATACTTAAAGGACAAAATCACTATGGTTTTCAGGGAACATTTTCTGTCAGCTCCTTCACATGACACAAAGCCTCATGCTTTGTCTGACCTGCTGCACAACGTGAGTGACATCGCTAACACAAAGTGGCTGGGCTAAAGAAAACCAGTGGGATGCAGCCAGAGTGGATGTGTTGATGGCTCCAAAGCGGCTGCTGGGACTGTCAAGCAGTTAAGTTTCAAATGGGCTATTTGCTATGCCGTGATCCTTGACATTCTTTGCACTGCTAGACAAAGAAGGGGGGTGGGGACAACACTATTTGCCTTTTCACTGAGATTTTTTTTCCCTGCACAAAAGCGTATGATTTAGGCTTGGTTTTTGTTTTGGCTCAAATTATTTTCCAAATAACACCATGACTCAGGAAACAGTGACTGGTGGGAATAATGTACACCTCCGGAATGCTGTGCAGAACACATTATTTTGCATCCACCACATTAGCTGTACACTGGCCTTTGTTTTTCCACCACATCATTCATGGTACAAGTTAATTACACACTTTCAATGTGCTGCTTTCTTTCTTACCACACAAGATAATACAATTCTGAACTCATTTAAGCAAAGCAAATGGTTTTCTTCCTATTATGTATTGTGCCAAGCAGTAAATAATAGTAATTAATAAAAAGCAGAACAGAGTTCAGCAAAGTCACTTCTTGCTTTTATTGGTAAAGAAAACCAAGATTTCATTGAGGACAGTGCCAGATGTTTCTCTGCTGTTCCCAAAATGTTATATTGGTCAAGGCAATTGTTTCTTGAGACAGGCAGACAGTGACAATGAAGACTTAATCTGCTTTCCTCAGCATACCCCAGAATTAGCTTTTCTGTGGCATAGAGTAAACCGCAAACACATCTCTTGTGAAACAAGACAGCTGGTTCCAGAAGTTTACCCTGCGTATGGATGTGCTGACAAAGCTGTTGCTCTGATCTTCCTCCTCTTCTCAATTTAGTCTGATTAACCAAACTGTGATAGTCTTCAAAGCGTTTCCCTTTTTCCACAGTACTTATTCAAATTTCTCCATCAGTTCCCAGCTTCACATACTGATGTCCTTCTCCCCACAAAATTATCTACACTTATCTACATCCCTGAGATTACATATATCTTAGCACCTGAGCATGTCCAGATTGGGGTTTTGCTCTCTTTTGAAACATACTGCTGACAATGAGGTTGTTAACATTCAAACGAATACAACTATTAGAAAATTTTTTGTATTTCATTTCTCTACACTGAAGGCTTGTTTGGTTGGCAATGTCTGCTTCCTGTCAGTAGCTTGTATGATCATGTGCACCAGTGTGGGCAGCTGTCCCTGCCCGTGGCATGGGGGTTGGAACTAGTTAATCTTTAAGATCCCTTCCAACCCAAATAATTCTATGATTCTATGATTCAGTATTTAAGGATTATTTTTTTTGCCTGTTGAAGAAGGTTGTAGGTATTATCTGAGGTACCTGAAGAAGGTGGTAACCACCAAATGCCGCCTCAGATAGAGCAGGCTGCAATTCCAAAATCTTATTAACAACTAAATGCTCCTAAGGCTTATGACCCAAGGGAAACCAAGGAGAAGGGAAAGCAGGGAGAGGAAGCCATGGGTGGAGAAACTTTTCACACAGTCATGCTAGAAAAGATAAGGGATTTTTCTCTCTAACCTGCTATATAATTGCCCTTTCACTAGATGTACGTATCAGAGGCCATGGAACACTGTTGTAGTGAGTCCTCCATCACCAACGCCAACTAATCTGTAGCTATATTATTTCCACATGTGAAACACAGAAGACAGGCCATACAATAATCCTAAAATTAGGAAAAAAAGCCAAAACAGTTGATAATAACAAGTCTCAATGTAGGCCTCTCCTAACAATTTGTGCTGGTACCAATTAATTACATAGTCATTAGTACTAATGCACTTTGGGATTGGTTTATAAATAAATGTTTTTCAGTCTAGGAGATAAATTGTTTCATCATTTATTTTTGGTCACAAAAGCCTAAAATGCCTTTTATACAAAAAAAAAATGCCTCTAGCTTGTCTGTATTTAAACGATCAAGCTAGGCTTTAAAATTAGAAATATTTGGATAAATGACCAGGAATTTTCTCTCTGACTAAAGCTTTCCTTTTTTTTTTCCACTCTTGACTTCCACTTAGGAAATTATACAGGTTAATGAGTAGCTGGAAGCTGTCTTTTCATTCCTAATGGGAAATTTTAGGAGGAGAGGGAATGATGGGTTTTTTAAATAGATTTATGTTCTTTTCTTTTAGTTTTGTAACCTCCATGTTGAGTCTAATCCCCACCTTCTGTAGCAGAGACTTTATCATACCTAACAGAAGATCTAAAAGTAATAGGTGTTGTATTTGACATTGCTATGCATCTTTCAAATGCAAGAGCATCCTGAATTAAGTGCTATTGATCTAGGGAAGGTAGTTTTAGTCTGGATTCTATAAATGAAGTGCAGGACACGAATTGAGGAGGGGTAGGAAAGCTGTATATTATGTACTAGACACCTATGAAAAGAATGGTTCTGGCCATTTCAGAGAGACAAGAACTAGAAATGAATTTTGAAGTGGAAACTTGGAGAAAAGAATTATCTTGAACTTCCATCTAACCAAATATCAGTGAAAATGCTGACAAAAATCTCATATGCATAACTCTTGTTTTGCATGGCTTAGCTTACTTCTTGTTCTACCTAGAGTGTATCTGCTTGAAGTTTGCAGAAAGAACTTATCTCAAACATTTTGTCTCTTCAATGACAAATGTCCTGTCTCCCTGAAAAGATGGTTATAAAGCATAGTGCTCTTTTGGGAAGAAAAGAGCAGTTCGGGAAATCCTAGATTTAGAGATTTAAGACATCATCTTTACCTCTGAGTGATTTGGCACCCTGTCTGTCTTCAAAGAAGGCACAACAGAATTATTTTTTTGGCCTAAGAAATAATGTCAGAGGACAAAGATTTGCAGTATTACCACTGTACAATTCTTGAAAAGAAGCAGCAGTCTGCACTTTTCTGCTGAGAGAAAATTTTAAACAATCAAGCTCAAGTGTTGGCATTCAAATTTAGCGTCTGGAGAGCAGAGAAAGGCTTCTTCTCCTGGTAGGTGATATTTCTACTCTCACAGGAATCATACTGGATCCCTGCTCTAGGAGTGTTCTCTGTTTTAAGCCACATGTTGTATTGCTTACTGCTCATGTTATGCTGAAATGGAAGCATGTTATTCTTGAAGAAAATGAATTTCATGTAAGCATTTCAAAGACCCACTGTGGCTTCACTGAGCTCTGAAGGATGTTTATTTTGCTTGGAAGAACCACAGCTTTTACTTTTCTCTTTCTATCACCTTGTGCCATTTAAGCAGCAGAGGCAAAGTGCCTTACAACAACACCAGCTTGATTTCCCCAAACAGACACACAACACCCTGCCCAATTTTGCATTCAGCACTTCATGCATTCAGATTTCTATCATTGCAATTCAATTCTTTCTTTTTTTCTTCTCTCCTTTTCTGAACTTCGTAGTTAGCTGTGATTGAAGTTGTAACACTTTCCTACTGGTTTTCAATTTGTAAATGAAAAAAATCCAACAGAAAATGGATATGAGCTGTATGAAGAAACATTAATACCTGCTGAATAATCGCCCTAAGTAGAACATTGATTTTTGCAGTACATGTGCCAAGTAAACATGAACAAAAATATTAATATTCATATTTCAGTAAGCAGGGAGGAGTGAAGTGTAGAGAATTGAAGAGACACTTAAAAAGAAAATGCTATAACTGCAAACTCACACTGCAAAATATTTGTCCCTATTTTGATTTGATTGACTTTATACCCACGTAGGCAAGATACCTTGAATAAGTGCTCACTGAGATATCTTGAATAAGTGCTCTCAAGACCAGAAGGGATCCTATATCTATAGACAAGCAATTTCACCTTCCAAACCATTTGCAGTTCAATAACGTGTAGGTATTAGAAGATTCCAGAACACAAGTGACCTTCTAGACAGTGGTTGTGAGTGGTCTATTTAATTTGTTATCAAGTGATTTGGAAGAGTGAATACTACATGTCATCTATTAGAAGGTAATGCCTGGAAGTAGGAGGCAGTACTGCTGGGGTGTCTATCCTGCCTGCTGCAGAAACTGCTGGAAGGAGGGAGAAGATTTTCCCTTGGAAAAGTTGGAGAATTGCTGAGCAGAGAAGGAATGAAAGAGACCTTGAAGAAGTCTGCAACACAAATGCAGAAAGTGAAAGAACTGTGGTAGGAAAAGCCTCCACAGCAAGGGGTTTGAGGAGGAAGAATCCCTTGTGAGCAGCTTTGAACCTGTGTATCACTGAAGACTACTTGTTGGGAAGAAGGAGAAAAACATTTGGTGAGTATGCTTCATGACAAAGATAATTTCAATATTCTTTAATTTAGTCTCAAAATGAAGAATTGCTGTGTTGAAATTTGCCTTGTATTTACCTGTGCAGTGAGAATTGCCCAAACTTCTTGCTCCTGAACATTGACCTTTCAGTCTGGTGTATTAAAAAGTATCTTGTTAAAAGAAATGCCCCTTGCCAGGCACTCAAGTGCTTCATAATGCCACAACTTCATTTTCATTACCATGGTGCCAACACTCATAGCATCTACCGCATTTGTATCCTCAGTCACCAACAGAAATGTTCACAAATCTTTCCAGCCACCTAAATTGTTTGAATTTCTGAGTGAATTCCATCACCATGATCTATACATTTTGTCTTCAGGGGTTAGCTGTCCAAGAAATGTTAGGAAGGACCTGTTTGTGCTTAGCAAACACCTTCCACTTCCATAGGACTGCAGCAGGCTTCCTGTTCCATAAAAACATAGAAAGGTTTGGATTGGAAGGGACCTTAAAGATCACCTAGTTCCAACGCCCTGACATGGACAGGGACCTTCCACTAGAGCAGATTGCTCAGAGCCCCATCCAGCCTGGCCTTGAATACTTCCAGGGATGGGGCATCCACAGCTTTTCTGGGCAACTTTTTCTTACCTATTTGCCTCCAGTAGCACAGTGCAACTGTGAGCTCAGACACTTCATCTGAAAATGCAGCAGGATTAAAGCAAGGATGACATGAAAAGGTATTTAAGTGTTGATTTGGTATATTCAGAACGATAGGTGATTTGTAAGGATATGCTAAGAAAATTTGTCTCTAGGGGAAAAACAGAAAGCTTTTAAAGAAATTTCGTCTGTTTTAGCTGATTACTTTCTCTCTGCACTGTGAATTAGATAGATTGCCATCTGTACTTACAGCAGAACAGTGTCCAGGCTTCAGTCAGCAGATGCCCCAAAGACTTCTCAATTTAACTGAAAAATCTCGCTGCTTTCAGGAGTGTGTTACTTACCTTTGCAGAGAAGTCACATCCCATCACCTCTGACAGAGTTTTCTGAGTAGCACTGTTCATAAGATTAGGAAACTCTGTCCTCAAAAATGAACAGGCTTTACCAACACCTTGTACTAAAATTTACACAGATATCACACACGAATTCTGTCTCAATGTATTTTTCTTTGTGTGAAAAAGCATAGGGAGAGTGTAGGACTTATTTTCCAATGTTACCTGCATATTCACTAATGGAAGCAATTCGTACAATTTTAAGTAATATAATAAACTTTTTCCCAGCTGGATCTAAATAAAATGGAAGAATGGATGAACTGTGGTTCACAGAGCATACCAACTGCTAGCAACTTCCCAGTGAAAGTAAAAAAGTTAATCCAAGTCCAACAACTGCTCAGGAAAGAGAGACAGGAACCACAGCATTCCATAAACAAAGAGATTTCTTCAATAGAGAAAGCAACTATGAAGAAAGAGCCTTCACTTAAAGAAATTTCCAGTATAGGAAAAGACATAGGTGGACTCAAGAAGCAGAGTCAAATGAAAATGCAGAGCAGGTCTGAGAAAGGATTTGGAGGTGGAGTCATGGGTTGATAATAAGTGCTGCAGTGCACTAATCAGTTTTGGGGGTTGGATTTTGTTGATGGTCATTGGGGTGTTGTTTTGGGGGGCTTATTTTGAGGACCATTTTGAATACATATAATTGTGCAAATAATAACTCCACTGTTTAATATTCCAGACTGTGGCTCAGCCAGAACTATCACTGAAGCACCTTTGAAATTCCAGCCATTCTGCTGAGAGGCTAGAAATATATTTCAAACTGAATCTGCTAAAATTACTATGAGATTGCTTGCATACTTCTTTCCTTTAATCTATATATCTCCCAGCACTTCAGATCACTTGCTGACTTGCTTTTCTTCCTTCCACTTTATTTTCTTTTCCCAGGAACTTGTGCTCACCTGTTTGAATACACATATGTTCTCTTGTTTATGGCTCCAGACACATCCTTCATTTGTGAATAGATTCATATGCTTGTGCTCCTGATGGGTTTTGTTTGCTCTCGATTCAGTCGCAGAAATCCGTGTGTAGCAAGGCATTTGAAAAGAGCATGCAGATGTTTGCCAGATAAACTGACACATCATAATTTCGTACTTTTCGCATCCTCCTTTGTTTTAATAAGTACAGATGTCATGGATTTATAAACAATTACTTTGAGGGTTTGAAGTTCATTTCACTATTGACTTTCTCTTTTATTTTCTCCTTATTTTTTTTGTAGATGTATTTGTGGACTTTGGAACAATCTAATGCTGTAGTAACCATATCACTTTCAATTTGCACTGGGTTTTTTTTACTGTCAGACTTCTTTAATGGAATGGCAATGGTTCTTCTTTATATCATGACTGAAATGTGCTAGAAGCTTTACAAGCAAATAAACAAAATCTGGCCTTGTCTGTTCAATTGGACTCAGTCCCACACATAATCACTCTAACTGAGCACATAATAATAACCCATGATTGCACCGTCTTGTTGGTAGGGTTGGGATGACAGCATGCTGAATCCTGATTTGGTTACTCAGCACTGTGGTGGCATAACTATGAGCAGAATTCTCCTCTTGGGCCTAGGAGCTTAGGAATATGCCAAGCCCCTGGCTTTTTCAGTAATTCTTATGGATTTATTTATCCTAACAGAAAATGCAGGTTACAAATTGATTTTGTTCCACCTGCATGGCAAATGTTTTATAAACAGGCAAATAGTCTAAATGTGAGCAGATGATGAAAAATGAGGATACAAAACTGTATTTGGAAGGATCCAAATGCTCCCCAGAAATAAATTCTGTGCACCTAAGGCTGGGTGAAAAAGGACCTTTTACAAAACAAACTTCACATTGTGCATCAGTATTAAGCAAAGGAATGGGCTATGTATGAAATTGCAGGGACATCAGCACCTGGCCTTTGTGACCACAACTCTGTTCATCTATTTGGTGATCCCAGGGCTATCAATAAGGACGGGGTCATGTCCTTGCTCTCACTCCTTTTTGCAATGCCCCTGTCACTTCGTAAATATCTCACCACAGGAGGTTTAGATAAGATATTAGGTAATTTTTTTTTCATGGAAAGGGCTGTAAATCATTGGAGCAGACTGGCCAGGGAAGTGGTGGAGTCATCATGCCTGGAAGTGTTCAAACATTGTGCAGATGCAGCACTTGAGGACATGGTTTAATGGTGAACGTAGTCCCAGTCCAGGGTTGATGGTTGAACTTCATGATCTCAAAGGCCTTTTCCAACCTTAACGATTCTGTAGTTCTATGACCTCATACACATATGTTTCTGTGGGATTCTCTAAGTAGGAAAAAATTCCAGCATATAATAGGTCTGAATTTAAAAGTCCAAAGATCTACTGATTTCTTGAGCAGAATAACGTTCTTAATCTCCTGGTATACCATCATGTAACCCAAGAGTATGCAGATTTGAGCAAAAATCTCAGGACATGCCCCACCTCCATGTTAAAGCTTTTACCCTGTGGGAACTCACTCCAATTACATGTTATTTCTAGTAAAGTTGTCAAGGGATACAATTAAAAAACGATAAGAAGCAACACTGGTTGGTTTTCATTGAGTTTTGTTTGCTAGGGTTTTTATTTTTTTTAAATTTGTCCAAAGATGAAGTCAAAACAAAATCATGTTTCACAACAAAATCAAAAAAAAGGGTTTTTCTTGGAGGAATCAATCTGCTGGTCCATCTCTTGCTGTACCTACGTCCTCAAATGGCAAGGACAAGAGGTGATAAGTTGCTTTTCCATGTTCCTTTCATAAAATTTTACAGCACAAATACGGTAATAAATATTACCTATTAGTGTGTCAATCCCTTCATCTCCACTCAAGCACAATCAGAATAACTAATTACTGCCACAGTATGGCAACAAAGCTGTGCTATGCCTCACACCAAGCAGTTGTTTAAATATCTCCAAGCAGTAAGAACTCTCCAGAAGTATCAACAATTTGTAGGCTGACTGTGAAAACTGAGCACACAATTTTCTGTAATTTTATCAGTTCTTCAGTGAGTGAACACTTGTACCAAGCTGTCCCCAGTCATCTACTGTCGTATTCTGTCTCTAGATGTTTCAGGTCTCCATTCCTCCTCAGTGGATAATGATAAGGTATCTGTTCTTCACGTTCAGAGAGAAAAAACGAAGGTGGAGCTGTACTCCGCCTTCAGAGAGGTACTGTGTCTCTGTATCTGTGCTCAGTGGAAAGGAGTGTATGATTGTTACTAATTTGAAGGGACAAGGGTGGTGTGTGAGGTGGCTGCTTAACTTTTCAAGGAAATGCAGAATTTCAAAAGAATGCAGAACTACAAGTTCAGACTGTTTTAGGTTAAATCAATGCCTTAGAAATGCTGGGGCTTCAACTCCTTGTATAATTGGTGGAAAGATTTGGACACCTCCACTGCATGACTCAGGGGACACAATTTAGGAAAATCCACTCACACATCCAGGGCTCCCGAGGCTGAGACAGCTGATCAAGTGCCTGAAGAATAAAAACATATCATCACCTGTGGATCTCAATATGAGTCTTGATTGCTGCAATTTAGTTGTCTGTTGGTCTGATGGTCTTGATCCATCAGGGCAAGGGGAAGAAACATAAAGTCTGATGGGTTAAAATATGCTCGGGCTCAGTGGGAATGCCCAGGTATGTCCCCTGAGGAGGGGGAGCTTTCAGTCCTCTGGTGGAAGGCCTCAGAAATGAGTCTGGGGGCACTTTGGGGGTCTTTGTTGGCTTTTGACACCTTCTTAGACACGACAGGACAGCCCATTCTTCATGGATGTGGGTGAAGATCACGTAAAGATCATACATATGTCTGAGGAGTTGTCCACCCAGGCTGAGTATGTCCATGCCATGATTCAAAAGTGTTGGGAGAATTATGTTGGCCATTGTTTATTCCCACTGGGACCAGGAAAAGGCATAACTGAGAGGGAAGCTCCCCAGTCCTTGAACCACAACTGCCTTCCCAGGGAGAATGTGTGCATGTTGCATACAATGGCTCCACACAGTAACAAAACCTTGATCCTAATGCTGCCCATTTCCTTTGTACAACTTTATACAATGAGTTCATTTTCCTGTGTTCCTCCCAAATATCTGCACCATTCCATGAATGTCTATACTTCAGGAATATTCATAAATAATTAAATCTGCACAACAATGAAGAGTTTATGAAAGGAATTTAGTCCCTGTGAATTATTCTGTGAAAGGAGATAATGAGTTTGTTGGGTTCAAGTCCATCATATTAGGGATAACAGCAAATGTTTAGCTTTAAACATGCAGTTTCCTGAATTAAGGTACTCTCTGTGTGTTACCAAGATGACATTAAAAGCGGCCGCGGGTGTTTGAAAGCTTTACCACCAGATCAATTTCAATTACGTACTGTAATTGAAGAAGTGTGGGAATTTTCAGGTGGCCACAGGTTTTGTGTGTCTGTCTTTGCATGCCATGTACACATCTGCCTGCATGTAATAAAGTTTGAATCAGCAGCTCCACAACTTACTCTAAACCTGCTTTTTCATCACCAGAGTAAAGAACACTGAAGCATCTTGTTTCTTGCTGTTTCCAAAATGATGGCTACTTGTTTTGTTTTAAAAGCCAGTAGAGCTATTAATTTCTTCTGGCGCAGTGTCACACATGCATTATACATCGATCCTCCGTGCTTATTTTACAGAAAATGGAAAAAGGAATCATGGGATTGTTCTGGGAGTTTTCATTGTATTTTCCTTAAACAATAAATAAATAAATAAATATATTAAAGACAGAAAGTGTAGTGATGAGACACTACTACAAAATTAGCTTTTTTATTCCCAGTGAATAGGCTCTTTACAAGAGCAGTTCATTTCAAACTTCTCATCTTCCTGAAATGAATTTGTAGTGAAAAGCAATTACAGCGAATATTTCCATATTCCCAGTGCCCCTAAATGTACCTATATTAATTTGCTGGAGTTATCTTAGTAATATATTGTGTTTTCTCATATATTTTCTTATGTATATGTTTGTGTGCCAGTGACCCTCTGTTTGCGCTTGAAAATTTCCCAGACAGGGCCAGATTTGACCCGCAGGATGATTACCATTGTCAGCAACTGGGAAAGCAGTTGTAAAGACATCTAGTCCCATCTCTAGGGCTGCAATGACTGCTTTCTGTGGAATTAGACTGGGAATACTGACATTTCCATCCTGAACATCACAGAGCTGCTCAGGAAATCAAAACATATCATTTAAACAAACCTCACAGTTCTGAGGATGCTGTTGTCTCAAGATGTCCCTGAAGAGGGTCCATTACTGCAGCAGCTGCTGCAGGAAGAGGTTTTACACAGTGGATGCAGATTGAGTTAAATTTAACAATCCTCTAAAGATTTACCAAAAAGAGCTTGATTGAAACTGCATGGAGGGAGAATTATGCCTAAATGTCTCAATTCTGACTCTCATCAGGAGGACCATGGAGTTAAATGTGGTATCAGGAAAGGAAAAACTTCACTTAGGAGTGATAAATGAGCATGAAGGTAGTGAAAATTTCCTCAACGTCATTCTAACATTTCACTTCAAACTTGTTTGTAGTTTAAATGGAAGGTTTTAGGTGCTTATATGGCCCTGACGTAAAGGGTATGTGTGCCTTCATTCTCATCTCAGCAATAACGTTAAGAGTAATGGCTGAAGGCATCTGAGTTGACTGAAAGGGTACAGGATTCATAAATGTCTGTAGTCCTACAGGTCTTACAGGGAGCTGGGGATAAAACACAAAAATTTCTAAATGCCCGCATGGATAGAAAAGGTTTGGTCAGATTTCATGCCTCCTGGGTCACAAGAAATTCAAGTGTGTAGAAAGAGCAATATTTTAGATTATATTGAATGAGGCAGAATTGCTTTTGCCTGAGCAAGGTTGTTGAGTGGAAAGGCTGAAGAAGAAAACAAGGGAAAGACATGACCTTTCCTATAACTCACCTCATCAACATTTACAAAACATACTAGAAAGGGGTATGACAGATCTAGAAATGTGAAAAAACAATGTTACCCCCTGGAATAATACTAACAAGTATTTGCTTAGATTTGGAAACTCTCCCAGGGCTCAGTCACTTGAGTAGACCATGTCCCTTTTCTCTTCTTCGGGCTTCTTTTCACCTCAAAAGAATCACAGAATCATTTAGGTTGGAAACAATCTCTAAGGTCCTTGAGTCCAACTATTAACCCAGCACTGCCAAATCCACCACTAAATCATGTCCCCAGGGGCCTCATCTACATGGCTTTTAAATACCTCCAGAATTGGTGACTCCACCACTTTCCTGGGCAGCCTGTTCCAATTCTTCACAACCCTTTGGAGAAATAGAGATCACAAAGATATTAACTTTCCTACAAGTTACACAAAACCAACAAACTGAGCAAAGAAGGCAGTTCAAATGTTCATAACTTTGTTTCTAAAAACTCTCATGTGCAAATTTCTGCAATCAAACACAGCAGCCTGAATTTACAATCAAACTCTGCATTAAGGGGTTGACATACATGAGAAGAAAACTCTTTATTGTTAAATGATTGGTCAGCTGAGAAACACAAGTCCAAACACAGCTTCATTAACTCTGCAATTCCAAAACTACTGGAGCTGTTTGTTTCATTTTGTATGGCAAAGCAGCTTTACTAGAACATTATGCTTCTTAATTTTCCTCTTTTTTTTCTGGTGAATATAGTAAAAAAAAAAGGGAAGGGAAAAATGTTTTAAAAGTGTAAGGGAAAGAAATTTCTCTTCCTCTGTGAGAAAAGTTGAGAACTGACGACCATCTATTTCTGATCATTTTGTTGTTTGTGCTTAACTATAGCATTTTTAAAATCAGCTGTCATGGAGCCCACTCTACCTCCACACAGCTGCCAAAAATATCCCTGTTCAATCTGCTTTTGTGTATTTTGGATGTTTGTTCTAACCCACCAATTTTCCTTCACGAAGCTATGTATTGGTGGTATTTGGCAAAAATTCCTGTAGAAAAGAGAGGCACTGAGACTGGATTTCTATTGTTTATTTGTGTGGGGACACAGGGGGGGCGTGGGGGGGCCAGGAACAGAGCAGAAAATTGCTCATATCTTCTTAAGCACAGTCTATAACAACTGTCCTTTCATATAAGGCAGCCACACATAGAGGGAAGCGACAGAAAAATGCAGCAATAATCCCACTGAGTCCAGCTAAGAGCTGGCTGTATAGTACATTCCGTACCTGGGAAATGCCAGATGTCTATACATCCAGGAGTGCAGAAATTGCCTTTGAAATTACGTGTTTGTCCAGCTAAACAGCTCCCAGACAGAAGTGACAATCACAGGGGGTTATTATTAGATGTGTGGAGTGGTCCCAGCTCCAGCCAGGGGAACCCAAAGCATCTGTGCAAATCGGCTCTGTGCAGCCTGGTCTGTTTGTCCCTGACTCCAAAGGACTTGCACGCAGCCCAAATCTGTTTCAGTTTAGCTCTCCTCTCTCTTTTTTTTTTTTTTCTTTTTTTGACCCACTTCTTTCTAAAAAGTCATGAGGTGTGATGGAGGGAAAAGTGGAAACTAACAGTGCCATCTAATGGGTGTATGATTTTATTGCCTAATAGAACTAATTTTAGAAATTAGGAGAGAAAACAAACAAGAGCAATAGATCCTCAGGGGTATAGGATGTTCAAAGACTCTTTCCTATAGTCTGGGATTGTTTTGGTTTTGGTTTTTTTTTTCACGGGAATCTAAAATACAAAGAAAACTAACTTATCTCTGTTATTTCTCTGACAACAGCCTGGACAGCTCAGCATAGCTGCATTTTGGACAATTTTTCTTGCTGGGGTGGATAATACAGATCAAAATGACTGGAAAATGAGGAATAAAGAGCTGGGTCAGGTTTGTTTAAAGGTTTGCTTTCAAATCCATGTTGCTTCAAAAATGAAGCAAACAAACTAAAACCAAGGAAAAACAATCAGAAGTTGTCTTTATCATATGGTCTTGATGTTGTTCAGGAAATTTCCCAGCCTGCACATTCACAAGACTCTCTGGGAGTCCCACTCCCAGTGCCAGAGACTTCAACTGTTGGGACCAAAGTCCATTCACAGTGGGAAGCTCTAGTGAGCCCATGGATCCCTGCTTGACTCCCTACAAATAGCCCTCACACAGCCAGAGCAGGTTTCCTTACCAGTTCAACCCCAGGTTTCTCACATTAGTCTCAGATGTCTCATTCGATAAAACCATTTATTCATGGTGGAATAACACACAAACAGTTCAGGCTGGGTGCCTCCAAGGAGGGCCCCCAACAAAGGAACCCTTGGGCTTTTATACCCTCACAATCTCCCACTGCAAGTCTCACTCTTCCTCCTGAGTCATCAGCTCCTGCCCCCTCTCTGAGTCTGTCCACCTCACTGGCATCACCAGTCTTCACCTCAGTTTTTATCCAAAAGATCAACAATTCCTGCTCCTGCTGAGTCTCCCAGCTTCCATTCCCCTGGCTGGCATCACCCATCTTCATGCCCTTTGTTGTCCCAAACAGTTCACGGACTCTTGTCTCAATCGGCATCCTGTGAGCTGACCTGCCTGGACCAGATATATTCCTCAACAACCTCAGCTGCATTAGAAAGATGAGGACTGAGGAAAAATGAGAGCTAAAATCTTCTGGATGCGCTGAAGTCCATGCTTCTCTTACCTGGGTTTGCAACATGAGCTTTGAAGATTTCTTGGAGGGGAAAAACGATATCTGTTTTCAGAAGAGGCTTTTTGTCTGCATTTTCAATGGTAGATGACAAGTATCTTTTAGCTGGAAGGCCATGGGTAGATATAAATGGAAGTAGTGGAGAAGGAGTGTTGATGGCTTTTAAACACTCACTACTAATCAGCTGATTGTTTCAAAAATGCAATTTTGTAAACATCCCTACAAGGGGCTTTGCAGATATTAAAATATTTTTGTCAGTGGAGATTCATACACTTAAAAGTTGTGGCTCCACATGGCTTTTTGTGTTTGCAGCCGTCTGATTGTGTGGTAAAAACCTGTCATCATCAAAATGAAACATTGAATATTTTATTCCCTGTTGGTGTCATCTGAGATGCAGACCTGAAAACGTGGATTGACTTCTGCCATTTTGAGCCATTCCACTGAAAGGCATGATCCTTCCCATCACCCCCACCAAACTCACTATGCCAGCAATTTGCTACAATTGCATCCCTGCAACCATGAGATGAAAAGAAATTTACTTCATGAGACATTTTTAAAAGTTAGCAGTATTATGATACTTCAGATATGGTAGTGTAGCTGCAGAAAACAACAAAAAACTGTAGTGTACATAACATGTAATTGCACAATCCAAATTAAATTCACATCTGCATTTGGCTTGAGGCAAAACACCAGAGCAGAAAAATGAGATCTGAGGATGCTATGATGCTCCACAGGCAGATGAGATCTTCTTTTGGAGGAAATGAGCCAACTTCTGAATATGTAGAAAAGCACCACTTTTCTGACAAAGTGAATGAGGGAACAGATCAGTTTGGTCTTATTCAGGCTTCTGGAAAAATATATTTTATATCGGCTCATTTAGCTCTTCTTACCTCTAAAATGAAAACAATCAGCTGTTAAGTCTTTGCATTAGTACCAAATAATCTCTCATTCTGGTTTCCTTTAACAGTTTTCTAGAAGATCACTTTTTTCTCCCCCAAAGAAGTTAAGATTTAGAGAACAATCAGGTTGTCTTTCTCTATTCTAATTTAAAACCAGATGATTGTCTCAGTTAAATCAAAGTGTACTATAATTTAGGGAGGTTACACTTTGCCATTATGTTTGCCTGTGGGATGCAGCCCTCCACAGGATGGATGGTTGCAGTATTATAAACAGATTCCCTACAGAGAATTTCTGATGACCCTTCTGAAAAATCTCCCACCTGCACAGTCCCAGAGTCTGCAGCAAGAACAGAAGACACTGGACACTGGCTATAGAAGTCTTGAAATGAGACACTGTGATCAGTCAGTCATAGAATCTTAGAATCATTTAGGGTGGAAAGGACCTCTAAGATCACCAAATTCAACCACTAACCCAGCACTACCAGAGTCCATCACTAAACCCTGTCCCCAAGTGCCACATCTACACACTTTTGAAATACCTCCAGGTTGTTGGCTCAACCACTGGCAGCCTATTCCAATGCTTGACAACTCTTTCACTAAAGAAATTTTTCCTAATAGCCACTCTAAACCTCCCTTGACTTGACCTGAGGTCATTTCCTCTTCTCCTGTTGCTTGTTCCTAGGGAGAAGAGACCATCACATCCTCTGACATCACTGGCCTCCAATTTGAGAGTAAGGTGGCGTACCAGAGTAATAGAGGAGGTGATCATTTATGTAGTACCATGCTTGGTTTTATCTGTTTTGCTTTTGTTTTACTGTTTCCAGACAAGTTACTGTCATTTGCTGTAATCAATATAACTTTTTTATTTCCTTGATTTCAAGGCAGGAAATTATACTAACACTCCTTGGAGAGGGTGATGTGATATTCACACTACAGTTCTCAGTCATTCTCCCAGATTTAGCTTCCTTCACGGGGGAAATTGATACTGAAGTGATGTTTTAGTGATTTAGATAGTATCAGATGGGGTTTGCTGGAGAAAAAAAAGAGAAAAACAACTCACAAGTATCAATTTACCCAACAAATCCATTTTGTGTAAACAATAGCTTATTTCAGGATTTTATATGAACTGATGCCTGGTTAAAAGGATTTCCCAGGTGGCCATAACAGATGCAGCTCCTTCCATTATCACTCCTGGTGTGGTGGGGGAGTTTTTTATAACGTGAGAGGAGCATGTGTTTTGCTGGATCACCACTTTTCCATTCATACCTGCATGGCAGCGCACCCTGACACAGCTAGCAGGCATTAAAAGGAATTCATGTTTTTGCATAATGGTGTAGCAGCATCTGTCACTGCACACAAACACGGGGCTTTCCTTAACAAACACCAAAAACCCAGTGCAAGAAAAAAATCAAGCTTTTACTATGGAAAAGCTTCTAAAATTATTTTGAAAAATTTGAAATCTGTTCAGTTGTTTTTGTTCTTAAGTACCCTCAGTCAATGGAACAAAACCCATCTGATAAAATGCAAAGGTTTTTCAAGGTAATTCTGGATGTTGCCTCTCCTGAAGGTAAAACCACTTTGCAATGTGGCTTAATTTCCCTTTACTCCTCTCTTCCCATTCTTTCCTTTTCCTTTTCCTTTTCCTCATCCTTTCTCCACCATGCCATGGAAGTGGGCTCTTATTTACCTTGTCAAAAGTTCCACTGGAATGGGACCACAATGTTGAGCCCTCTTTTCCTTTTAGTCAATAATAACATAAGCTAATGTGATAGCATGTTTAAAAGCAGGTTACCTTGAATTTGGGTCTTCTCTCTTTCATGCAGAGCAGGGTGTGGCAAGGAGGTTTCCAAAACCTGGTCTGAAGTCAGTCTGTGCCTTGGTTCCCTTTGAGAAAATGTGGGAGCGATGGTTCCTTGTGGTGCCAGATTTTTATGTGTGTCTGTGACTTGAACTTTAGACATCAGCACTTTGCACTGATAGGTTGGTCTAAAAAGGAGCTGTAACATTCCCAGGAGACTTCACATCATCCCTCTCATATACCTGCTCCAAAGGAGTGTTAGATACCAGATACCAGATGTCCACCTGGAGTCAAAGTCCAGGCCACAGCTCAAGATTGGTCCCATCCCAACTACTTTGTGCTTGGCCATTGTTTGTCGCATTTGTCCCAGAACTCTTACCACCTTGGCTGAGCTGACCATCCCTGGGCTGTTCCCAGCTCTGGAATTCAGATTAATTAACTAGGCATCCCCAGCCAGATGCCCCCACAAGGAATTTCTAGTAAATTTTAAGTCAAAGATACCTTATATACAGGAAAGATGGCTTTCCTGCATGTTCTCATCACTATTTTGTTTTAACTGACTTAGTTCTTCCTCCACTGTAGAGCAATTTTAGGCCTCCAATGCCTAGTTCATGCCTTCCCCTACATGGCAAGAAACATAAAAGTTAAGCATTTCCATGGCTCAGTGAGCCTCACTCCTAGAACATTAAGCTTACTGTCTTTGAAAAGGTGGCTTTGATGCCTTCCTTTAACAGAAAAACCAGAGCACATTAAACTCTTACTTATTGCTCCAGTGGATTTTAGTGTTGTGGGTGGAAATAAAAGCTTAGCTAAAGCATGGTGAGAAACCTCTACTGGTGCTGCACTGTATCCTCTGGGCACACTTTCCCTGGGGCTATTCTCTTCCCAATTCCAGAGGGTCTATGCCAGCCCTGTCACCATATCAGCTGGATGCCTTCCAGAGAAGGATTAGCAGCTGTCGCACGGCTGCTTTCCATTTTGTTCTCCTGCCTGAGGAAAGCCAGGCTGTCACCCTTGCACAAGCACCAGATCTGACTTGATTCATCATTCCCCAGAAACAAATCTCTACTCTTGTATTGAGTGTACAGAAAATTATACTCTACCAAATAAATCAGTCTTTCTTTTATCATTTCTCTCCCCCACTCACCTCCCTCCATCCCTCCCTTCACTCTCTCCCTCCTACGTGTACATGTATGAGCTGCACTGTCTATTCTATGTGCAGATCCTGTTGTGAGCTCTCAGATGAAGATATGTAGAAAGAAACTGCCACATATTTATTGTATTTTTAGTAATATATGGGTCAAAGTAGTTACAAACAACCCTAAACAGAGATCCCTAAATAAAGTTCTGCTAAATGATGCACGACTGGGTTGTGAATCTGGACATGCAGCTGGGGTTTTTTCCTCTCATTTTTTTTTTCCTCTTTTTCTTTTTTTTCCTCTCAAAATCTTTCTGTGAGGTCTGTGAGAAAATTAACTGGCCCAATCATAGGTGCAGCTGCTTCATTAGACCAATCTTCAATCAAACACAAAATTAAAATGTAACTCACTCTCCTTTGGTAAAACAAAGTTCAAGAAAATGTTCAGGGCTGAAGACAGACCCAGAGCATTAATGCATTTCACATTCTGCAGTGGCTCCTTCCTCTAGAAAATTACCACCCTTCACCCAGTTCAAAGAAAAACATACCCAAAGTCAACCTGGTCTTGAAAGCGGACATCACTGCTCTGAGGGTGGCTTCTCAAGGAGGAAGGTAAAACAGGCTGATTTGTCCTGCCATACAAGCAGCAGCTGTGCTCTCATAAAGCAACAACCGACATGAGGTCTGTGGAAGGGAAAGGCGGGATTTGTTCTTTTCTCCCCTCTCCTGGAAGGTGTCACAGCAATACAAAAGTGTCAGAAGGCCTTGGCTGCAACAACAGCGGAAAAAGAAGTGGGGAAAATCTGTTAAGGAATTAGAAACAGGAGGATAACAGATAGCTTTTGCTTTCACCACAGCTTTGTGTATGTGTGTGCATGTGTGTACAAGGGATGGAGAGGAAATAAAAAGACACTTCCTTCTGCTTAAAGCTTTTTTTAAACATGACTTTTGAAAACTTACTCCTCCCCACACACCTGGTGTCTTGTAAGAAAAGTGTTTTTCCCTCACAGTGGGATCTCAGAATTAGTGCTTACCAACACAGCACGCATCATCAATCATGCACTGTCCATTCTTTATTGAGTTCCTGCCTTTACCATGTCAATATTTTCCCATTTTATTAAATCCTCCTGGTTTTTGATTATTCATTCCCTCATACACTCATTTCCTCACAGTTTGCTCTGGTTGTGGTCTGCAGCTTTCAACAGAAATAGCACAAAACCTCCAGCATCTCAGAATCAAAGAGCTTTCTTTGAGAAAAGAAAAACTGACAACAAAAAAAGCAAATAAAGCCCTTCATATAATACCTTTCTTATCCCCCCATAAGAAATTCACTGTCACACAGTGTTCTTCACTCAGAAGTTATTATAGTTTGGATGGAGAAGGACTAAATGTATTTCAATATCCCATCTTTAATCTCCTAAGATTAAGCCTTAATCATCAGGCAACGAAGTATCCTGAAGGAAAGGGAGGGGGAGAAGGGAGGATGACATGGGCAACTCAGTTGTTTCATTTCTTGCATTTTATGTTAAAATATTTACATGGTAATTGAATTTGCATTACCTCTTTCACAAGGTGAGTCTTAACACCATTGTAAAAGTCTCTCTCTCTCCATGAGAAGGCATAGCAGAATTCCTGGAATTCCTGGTGTGTCTATCTGCTAGACATGGAAATGAGGAGAACTGAGCATTCCTCGCAGTATGTTGGAGGATTTGGAACACTGAATAGCCGAAAGAAGTGAACCCTGAGAAGTCTCAGGGGAACCCAGAGGTAAACTCCAAAATCATTGAGGAAACTGTATTTTCAACCCCTCTCTCAGCACTTGGCTTTTGCTACACTCTGTTTAAGGTAATGTCTTTTGCAGATTCCATTACTATGTTCCTAACTCTTCATCTTCACTGTGCAGGGAATCCAAGCATCTCCTTCAGGGTCCTGAATTAATTTAGTACCTGAGGAATCTGAATCTCTTAGGTTTCCAGTGTTCATTTCCTTGTGCAGAATCCTGGAGGAGTGATTCCACCTTTGCTCTGCCCTCACCAGGAATACACACCAATTTAATCATTGCTAAGACTTCAGTGGGTACCAGAAGTATTTATTGCAGTACAATATATTAGCTCATCCATAATTTCTGACAGAGTTTTACTGCTTTTTGGCAGTACCAGGAAAAGAGAAGCTCTCTGATACTGGTGTCTGCCTAGAAGAAGGCATTGAGCATGGGACTCAACTCAAAACTTCTCAGAAATGTAGGTCAAACCCATGCTGACACCACCATCACCGTTATAAGGAGGTACCACCAGCAGCCTGCCTTTTCTGGGCTCCCAGAGGTAAGCAATGAATTCTGCTGCTGACTTTGTGTGTGCCTGGAGCATCTTGTACTGGCCCTGTGCTCAGTGCTGAGAAACTTCCAGCCCAGGGGCTACAAGGGGACTCTCACACCCGTTTCACAGCTCCACTGCCCCCAGCACCATCCCACCACAACAGAGGGGGCAGGAGAGACTGAATGTGCCACAGACAGAGGGAGAGCAGCAGCAGACAGTGTAATTACAAAAATAAATTGGTGCATCCCCTTGCTTTTTTGACCCAAACTGGAAAGAATCCTGCAACAAACAGCATGTAATTTCTCCCACTAACCGATCACAAGAGGCAAAAATATCAGCTCACTAAAGGACAGAAAACTGCTGCTGCTTTCAGATCATAATTTAATTAACTGTGATTTTCCCAACAAGCACCTTTTTTTTTTCTTTTTCATTACTATAAAGTAATGGACCCAGGGATGATCCCATAGGCTTCGAGGCTTTGAGGACAGTAACAACTTAATGAGGCAACTTACATTGTGTTTATCCTCCCGCCGCAGGTGCAAACACTCCACGGGCTCCCGGGCAGGAGCTAAGAAAGGAGCCAGCCCACCCAGGATTCAGGATCCAACTTAGACCTTTCTGTGAACAGATCCAAGTGAGTCAAATTAGCCTGGGGCTTTTTCTCACGTGGTTTTAAGTGCCCTGGACCTTTTTCAGAAGGCAACTGTTTTAGAACCTGGCAAGATTAAAAATGTAGATATTTGTCGATGACCTCCACTCTGCCTCCCCTTCCTCCCGCAGAGACATCCTTTGCTATTTATTTTCTGTGTCTGAGGCTTGGAGACAGGTTCCCGGTAAATGTGCCATGATTTTAAGTTAATAGTGCCATCTAGTGATGTGGGAGACAACGCGTGTCACAGCCACCAGGCAGAGCTTCAGGGCTCCAGGGTTTCCCCAGGAATAAAACATCTCGTTTAATATTTAATAATATCTCAGGGTGACCTGTGCCAGAAGCAAGCAGAGTCCCACACACTGCTAACAGCTTCCCTGGAGGGGGGAGCAAAGGTTAAGAGTCAGTACCCAGAGCTTGGGAAAAAAAGAAAACCCACTGAGATCTGTATGTGAGGTTTAGGATACTCTGCTTGGCAAATGCAGGAAGGGAGAAGGTAAAAAATACGATATTGTGATGCTCTTGAATATTTCTGGCACGTATATACACTTATATTTCACACATGTATATATTCAAAAGATATAGATATAGATATATAAATATATAGATATACAAAATACTAATAGATGCATCTATCTGTAAATAGAAGCATTTCTCTGTCCCCAGTAGCATATATAAATATCTGTTGAATACTCAGAATTTAGCAGCCCCATTCCCAGAGGCTGTACTTCATTATTCTATCCCAAATAGGGGAAAAGACAGGTGGACAAATACACAGAGTAGCCAATCCCAAATGCATGATCGTTTGAAGTTTTTCTCTATGGCAAATTAATCAACTGCATGTAAAATCTCAGGGACGCTTGATACACCCCAGAGGTTGAATTTTCAAAAGTAGGTACAATGAAAGTTTATTCTCACTCCCTTTGTGAACATTTTCCTCTGTGCTGTCTCCATGTGCCTTTCAGAGTTTGCCTTCATGCCTGTCCCTTAAGATATGAAGGACCTGAGGGCTTCTGTTTAAGCCCAGAGCATGCAATGACAACACTTTGTGTGATTTATTTTAATGAGAAGGCAAAGCACTATTATGCAGCCAGGCTCCAAGCAAATCTTTCATTCCAGCTGCTACAGGAGGATGCTGGATGATACATTTCTGTGCCTTCTTACAGCTGAGGGAATGAAAGAAGAAAAAGTTGTTCTCAGTTTCCTGAATAAAAGACAGGAAAAGTGAGTCTTGAAAGAAGGTTTCCAGGGACTTGAAGCAACATGCTTGTGTCAAAGGTCTAAAAGGAGACCTGCCTGCTCTTTACTTGCCTTTTGTTTATTCTGTACTTCACGTTTTGCAGTTTCCCTTAGTGACTTCCAGTAGTTGGGATAAAAAAAAATCTGATTATTTTCCTTTTCCTGCTCATTATTTATTTCTGGTTTTAGTTACTGGTGGTGTTTGTCGGTTTGTTTCCTTGTTTTATTCTGACACGTGAGAGTTTACCCAAGGGTGAAGGGTGGGATGTGTTGGTGACAGGAGTGAAACGGAATTTCCTCTAGAATCTGGATGGCAATTCTTCAACATGCATTCAGGGTTGAAATGTTTTTCAGGCTGAAGGCAGAAGGCAATTTGTAGGTCTGCAGACCTGTAAAGTATGGTCTGCTTATTTAATTTTTTTCCTAAATCGTTGCTGGTTTTGCAGGAGGTGAGTACACTGGCAACACCAAACATCTCTCTCAGCCTTTTTCTTTGACACATCATATTTGGAGATTTTGGTCTCACACTGTAATATTTAAGTTTCATGTAGACTCTTTGAAAGCATTTTTTGCCCCAGGGTTTGAAGTATGTTTTGCAGACCAAACATTAATTGTATTGTTTCCTGTGAGTTTGAGGACTGGACTTTATGACCCCACAAGTCACTTTGTACTCCTAAAATTGTTTTCCTTCCCTATTATTTTTTTGAGGCATAGTTTTCTTTAAATCTTAAAATAGCTGCAGCATCTAGCTTAAAATCAAGTTGCAAACTAGGATAGGATCAAAGAAAGCCTGGAGATAAATATCCAGGGACTTGACTTCTCTCTCTCTCCTCACCATTTGTTGCCCCAAATTACAGAAAGTAGATGTATGCCTGGAAGACTCTGTCTGAAAGGCTCGTCTGAGTAACAGCACATGGCTCCAGTGAGGAGCTGCAGGGTCAAAGTGTTTTTTGCATGATTCAGGCAGGGAAATTATGTATATACGTGGCACACAAAGACTAAGCAGAGTCCTGCAGCCTCTAAGGATCTTGCAGAAGAACCTTCACGCACCCTGATTCATGTAATTGGTTACACTGGGAGCTTGGGTTTTAACAACTAGGTGTACCCAAAAGAAATGCCTCTCAATTATCCTGATCAGTGGGTCTTTTGGATGCAGAGATCAGTCTGAAAGCTCTGATGTTTTTTCAGAAGAGGCAGAGGATTTCACACCATTCTGAGTTGCCATTTGCCTGCAGGTGAAGGGCATCACTGTGCCAATTAGAGCAAATTATGAACAGGGTGACCTGCCACGACATGGAGATGCCAGGCAGGATTTAGTTTGCCTTTTCAGCACAGTGAGAGTTAATCTCACACTAGTATCTGGGATTTTCATATCTGACTTGTCTGCAGCCTTTGGGTATGGGTGTCCTGACCTTTTCTTTATAGGGAACTTGTTTGGGATCACATCTGCACAGGGTGCTGTAGTGATGTGGGTTGTGGCAAAGGCTGTGCAGTGACACATGCACCAATTGCCTTCTCTATGGATCAGCATTGCATCTGTCCCCAGTGAGCAGGCCACAGAGAACCAGAGAATGTTTGAGTTGGAGGGAACCTTAGGGTACTTTATTTCCAATTCCCCTGCTAGGCCAGTTTCCTCAAAACCCCAGCCAATCTGGCCTGGAACACTTAAATAAAAAGATAAATATCTGGCTGTATTTCCTGCAGAATTTTGCAGTTGATTTTTTTTATCTGAAGCCTAAATTGAGAACCAGACTCTATCCCCTGCCCCCCAAAAAGCTCCATTCCCCGACTTCCATCTATTTTTTTCAAGATCTTTGGCAAATCCATTATGTCAGGAGATTTGGAGTTATCCAGGGTTCTTTGACGTGTTTTCACCTTCTGTTTGCTCTTCGAAGAGAACATCAGACTGATAGGTTGGTAGGCAAAGCCTGTACCATGTCAGCTCTGTGACACGCATTGTTCTCTTCCCTCAGTGTACGGGAACTGCTTTTCCCTGCCTGTCTCGAAGTACGTGTGTCAGGTTTCAAAAGAGGGATGTGCTGTCATGGGATCCAGGGAGATGACACTCTTGTTTGGAGCAGTGGGTGTGAAACATGTCTACAGAGGTGAAGTCACTCCTCTAAAGCACCGAGCACTTGATTCCTCTATGCCTGTGCTTTGGCCTGTTGCCTTCTGTATCAATCAAAAGATAAGAGACTGGATGTGATCTCTCTGCACACTCCTGGACATACAACAGTGCCCTGCTTGGCTCAAGGTGAGGGGAGAATAAAGCAGTGAAGCATCTCAAAGGCCAAAACTCAAACCCAGACATTCCCACCCCTGTCTTAGCCTGGGGTTGCCACCAGTGCTCCATGCCCTGCAGGTCCCTCTGAGGGTAAAGGATTGGAACCAAGAGATTTTAGGGCTCCTGCCAACACAAGTCATTCTGTGATTCTGTGTTAGGTGAGAAGAGTCCCACACGCTCTTCACAGTCATCCAGCAACCATATCTAAGAGTCCAGATATTTAAATTAGAAGGCTCTAGGCAGGACAATGATATTTTTTAGTCCATGCAACCACCTCCTATGCCTTATGGAGAGGTTGAGGTGTATATAACATATGTACAAAGGTATCACAATGCTGAGACTCATATCTTTTCCCACTGACTTCAAAGGGAGCAAGAATGTCACCAAAAAAAAAAAAAAAAAAGTGGAATTGTAAATAAGTAAAAACCTGAGTAAACACAGAATGTGTTCTTATGGGTGGAAGTATAATGATCCTTTCAATAATGCAGTATCTTTAGATTATCAAATCCAGTTTTTGAAAAGAAACCCTCTTTGGAGCCATTTCAGATGAATATGGTTGGTCTAATTAGTAGTGGGTTTATTGCATTCCCCTCTTATTCAGAGGAGAATACATTCTGAAAGGTTGCTGCCTTTGTTTGAGTTCATTAAGGTTGTATGTGCCATTACAATTACAAAACTTATACTTTTGCTTATTCTTTGGAAAAAAAAAAATAAGATATCTACTTGGAATAGTAACTGGCACATTCAGATTTCTGTATATTCACACCATCAATATCTTATCTCCTTGTCTCTACTCCTGCCTACATTTGTAGGAAAAAACCTTCCGCCCAGAACTAAAAAATACTACAAACATCACAATTTCTTTACACTTTGATAGCTCATGAAAAAGAGCATTTACAAACATAAGTCTTGCTGTTTATAAGAATCTTACCTTCATTTTCAGCTATGATGCCAGACTGAATCACAGCTGAGCAGGGTTAAAGCTGCCCTGATTCAAACTCTGTCCCAGCAGCTTGGAAGGAGGTGTACAGAACTTAATACAGGGAAGTGGCAGGAACTGATATGGATCACAAATGCAGAAAAAGAACTTAATATTTACTATTGGAATCATGGAATGGTTTGTGTTGGAAGGGACTTCAAATATTATCTCATTCTAACCCCCCTGCCATAGGCAGAGACACCTTCCACTAGAGCAGGTTGCTCCAAGCCCCATCCAACCTGGCTCTGAGCACTTCTAGGAGTGGAATATCCACAAGTTCTCTGGGAAACCTGTGCCTGTGCCTGGGCTGGTTGGGTTTTTTTAATCTGTTACAGACTAGTGATGCTTTTGGGACAAAATATCTTTAAACTGTCCATGTAAACTGAAATGAGCATTTAGGTTTTTATTTTCCCATCCTTCCTTCAAGAACAGCATGATATGCACAGTACAATGTGCACAAACAACCATGCAGTTACAGTGTCAGCGTGATTCAAACCTACACATCTCTCCTAGAACCTTGTGCTGGGATGGCAAAGGACACTCTATTTCTTGGGTCCACAGACAGTACCAAATAAAAGACAGAGAGGAAGAGAAGAACAGTGTGAAAAAAAGGAGACCACCAAGTTCAAATGATTTCACCACAGAAAGTTGTTGATACAGGGAAATTGAAACAAAAGATCTTGTAAGTGGAAAAAAATAATAAAAAAATCCCAAGCATGACATCCTTCCTGTATTAAGTCCCAGACAGAATTTATTTTCCATTTATTTGAATGGAATTGGTGTTTCAGAACATAGTCTGCTGCCACTGAAATCACCAAGAAATTTTGTAACAAATGAGAGTATTGTTAAACAAGGTAGGGAAGCATGGGTTAACCAGGACCATACTTGAGGACTCTACCAGGATGGACTTCTAAGCTCATTTTAGAGCAAAGAGGTGGTAAGTTGACCATGATGGACATTTAAAACAGAGATAACAAGGGTAGAGACCTGCATCTACAAAAGGTGTGAGCAGTACTGAGGTGATGGTAATGCCCTTCAACACATCCATTGCTGAGCTAAAATTCTGTAAAAGTACTGGGAGCTTCCCAAAATTAGCAAGCCAATGACAGAGGAGGGAGGAATTCTGCTTATTTAACTGAATGTGAAAAAGAGAGAGAAAGAGAGTAAAGAATGCATAAAGTTTAAAAAGAAGGGAATTCCAGAGAGCACTTTTTAAATTTAAAACTAGGGAAAGAGCATATTGCGAACAAAGAAAAGGACACCATTAATGCAATTACAGATTTAGACTCATGTTGTAGACAGAATTGGGCCAGTTGTTACCAGAAGACCCAGCATTCATTATAATTCACTTAGAAAGGAAAATCAAGCTGTTGAAAAAGCAGCAAGCCAGCGGAAGGGAATTAGGACCCCATGAAAAATAGGAAAGGAAGGGTAATAAAAGACCCAGCCAGGGCTTCATAGCTTTCTTCTTTCTCTCCTCATCTTCAGACCCAGCTCCCCAGGAAGAGACACCTTCTCTGATCAGTGCCCCTGTTCCCTCTTGTACCCTGGAAGATACCTGAAGGTAAAAAACGGGTTGCCAAGTCAAGAGCATTGTTTCGGTAGGAATGGGGTAAAATTGGTCACATGTCGCTTAGTGTATGGAATAATACACTTATATACACTTAATACGCTTTTTTCAGCCTGTTCTTGGTGTGAATACTCACAAATAAGTCATGAAAATGAAAACTATTTTAAAAACAAACAAATGAGCAAGCAAACAAACAAAAAAACCCCAAACAAAAAACCCAAACAAACAAAAAACCAACAAAAAGAACAACGCAAACCAAACCAACAAACAAACAAACAAACAAACAAACAAAAAAAAACAAGGCAAAAAAAAAGGCAGAAAAATTGGGAACCTATGTAGATGGATTTCAGGATTATCTCAGATATGGATGCCTTTGCTCTGCATTGATCCAAAGACTTGATTTCTGAGAGCAGAAGGCAGGCAGAACTCTTGTTGGCATCAATTTTTTTCTATGGCTTCATGGGACATTATTTGTGAAAGAATCATCCAAAAATATGAGAATTTAACATATTTCAATCATCTATGCTCAGCTGAGCATGGTAATTATTTCTCTTTCCACAGGTAACTGCTAATTTAGGTTAGTAAATTATTTTCCTTAAATCCTGCAGCCTGTATATTTTCAGATAGCAAACAGTGTATTTGTTCAACTTCAGACTTCTGTGTGCTGTGGGATCCTGTTCTGCTTGAGAGCAACTGCTGTCATTTGAAAAATAGCTGAAAATGTTCCAGAAAGAGAGAATGAACCCAAACCATGTGGGAGCCTGGTTGTCCGTGACTATGGCCATGGCCCTTTCTGAAAGTGACTGAAGGCTCCATGCAGGTTTCAGCACTAAGGGGTCACTTCTATGAGAAGCTGCCAGAAGCTTCTCCCATGTCCAACAGAGCCAATGCCCCAGCTCCACGATGGACCCAACATTGGCCAAGGCTGCACCCCTCAGTCACAGTGGAACACCTCTGGCATCATGTATTTAAAAAGGGATAAAGTTACTGCACAATGGCAATTGCAGGCAGAGAGACGGGGGATAATATGTGAGAGAAACAACCCTGTAGAGATCCCCCTGCAGCCCCTGCAGGACCCCACGGTGGAGGAAGTGGATGCCTGAAGGAGGCTGTGACCCCATTGGAAACCCACGCTGGAGCAGGGTCCTGGCAGGATCTGTGACCCATGGAGAGAGGATCC
This sequence comes from Edolisoma coerulescens, assembly GCA_013397115.1. Taxonomy (NCBI): domain Eukaryota; kingdom Metazoa; phylum Chordata; class Aves; order Passeriformes; family Campephagidae; genus Edolisoma; species Edolisoma coerulescens. The sequence continues at coordinate 1,236,249 of VWZW01000395.1, read as the reverse complement.
CACACTGGAGCAGGTTTGTTGGTAGGACTTGTGACCCCGAGGGAAACCCACACTGGAGCAGCCTGTTCCTGAAGGACTGACCCCGTGGGAGGGACCCCACTGGAGCAGTTCGTCAAGAGCTGCAGCACGTGGGAAGGGCTCACATTGGAGAAGTTCATGGGTGACTGTCTCCTGTGGGAGGGACCTTGCTCTATAGCAGAGGGAAATTTAAGGAGTTCTCCCCCTGAAGAGGAAGGAGCAGTAGAAATGTGATGAACTGACTGCAGCTCCCATTCGCTGTCCCCCTGCATCACCGCAGAGGAAGAGGTAGAGAACTTGAGAGTGAAATTGAACCTGGGGAGGGAGGGTTGGGTAGAAAATGTTTTAAGATTTGGTTTTATTTCTGATTTGATTGGTAATAAATTAAATTAATTTCCCCCAGTCAAGTCTGTTTCCCTGTGATGGTTACTGGTGAGTGATCATTCCCTGTCTTTATCTCACCCCACAAGCCTTTCATTGTATTTTCTGTCCCCTGTCCATCTGACAGAACAGCTCTGGTGGGCAGCTGGTGGTCAGCCCACCACAGCAGTAGATGCCGGATGGCCCACGCAAATCAATGTACTCAGAGAGTTGGAGCCTTTGGCCTCCTTTAGTGCAAACTGTCTCTTGAAGTAAATAAGTGTTGCTATAGAAACACAATACCTGGCACATGAATTGTGTTGGCAAGGAAAAAAACCAACATGCATCCCTTTAAAGTTCCTCAGAGTTGACCATTCCCTTAGGGAGGATCTGCTGCAGCTATGTCTGTGACTCATTTATTTATGTCATTGGAATCCCTACAGGGATCACAGGACTGGATGCTCTCCTCCTGAGCCCATCTTCTCCCCACTGACTGTTTATCCTTCCCCTGCTTTAGACTCACAGTTGGTTCTGAGAATTGAACCCTCTTGTTAGATGTTTAGGCCATTAAAGTCTTTGACTACAGCCACTCTACCCTGTGGCATATTTCTTTTTTTAAGCTTAAGACGTCCGTGGCAGCGTTTCTTTTCAAAGAAAATTGAGGTAGAAGCTTCCAAATTATTTCTTTTCTCACAGTTATCAGACACAGTGTGGATGGATGAAAACACAGAAGAACTTGCAGACACCACCCCTCTATTATCATATCCATATCAAAAACACACCCCTATTTTGTTCCAAGAAGAAAATTGCCATACCTCCTGTCACCCATGCAGTATGCAGCATTTGCGTTATGAGAGAGTGCTTATCAAATTTGAACAGAAGTTGATGTAAAATTTTAGAGAAAAGCAACTGACTTATTTTAGTGTGGCACAGAAATAGTGCAGGGAGCACAATGCAAGCCTCAGATATTGATGTAGAGGCAACAGCAATATAAAGATGGTGCCTTCAGTCTCCAAAACATCAAAAATTTACCTTAGTAATTATGTTTGCACATTAGTAATGGATTAGAAACTGAGCTACTTCATTATGAAAACTACATGCATTTGTATTCATCACATTTTATCAGTTGAGAGCAGACACTAAAATAACTTGTTTAAGTTGATAAGGATATGCAGCAAGCCAGTGGCAATCTCCAGGAATGCAATTTGGTAACAACATTATGCTACTGGATACCCAAGCCATGCTTTCTTCAGCGTTTCCACTGATATTGTTATCTGACCAAAGGCTAAGTAAATTAAATATACTGAGGAACAAAGAGAGGTGAAGGAACTCTGGTGACTTTATCAGGGAAAGCCAGAGCACTGAACCAGCCCATCAAAGAAGGACCAGGCCTTTGTCCTCGTCAGGAACCCACCATGATGTGACAGTCCCTCCCCAGAAAGCTGGGCAGACTAAAGGGGTTATTGCCTAGAGCAGTTGTGGAAATGCTGCTTTATCTGAGATTTTGTGATAAAAGTGCTGAAAACCTGTTACTGTATCATGTGACTGCAATGACAAAATGTTTGATGTGTGACTGGATCACTCTTCACAGCTGGAATACTGAAAATTTTTGCTACATGTCTTGGAGCTCACTCAAATGTGAAACCTTCCCCCAGCCTTCCCTACTTTCAGCTTTTAAGACCATTCATGGCAAACTTTGGAAATGGCTGGTAGTTCTGAGCTTCCTGGATTTCTGGAGAGCCTGACTTGCATCAACCTGGCAAACTGGGAAGATACATTTCAAGCACTGAGTTCGCCGCCTCTTGGAAAATCTTCTGTTCTGAAGCTGTGCCTAAATCATCACGGATGTACCCACACACAACTCAGGAAGAGATTAATTTCCTTTCTATATTTGAATCCCAGTACTGCAGTGACCATGTCTATTTTGCATTGAGATGGAGCATGAAAGCATGCATTTATGTGTACTGAGCAAAAGAATTGTACTTTAAATTGTGCTGGACATTCATCATCTTCACTGTCCCCAGTAGCTATACTGCACTCCCAGGGAATGGCCTGAGCTGCAAAGATAAGCATCTATTTTCAGCTCTGTTTTACAGGCTAGAGCCTGAATTTGCATAGATTCTTTAGGGGAAAACTTAGCTCCTCAGTTTTATTCCTTGTTTTATTTAATTTATGATATTTTGTTGGTACACATGTAGTCTCAAAAATTGAACAAAAAAGCATTCATTTTCTTCTTAAAATACATATAAAATGATTTTTCAAAAATAAGTTTTTCAGGTATTAAGCTTGGGATTGCTTTCTCAAATTGTTCCTCAACAGCTTCTTCCACAGAAGTTTATTCTTAAACATTTAATTTCAGATTCTGCAAAGTAGCACAGTGCCATAATCACCATTTAATTGATGTTTTAATCCTTCTGTTTGTCTGAGTGACAGCAAAGGGAATTTCAATTAAACAGCATTTTTGCTGTGATAATGTTTAAAAACCCTCTAAAAGAAAAAATAAAAGTATTTGACATTTAACAGCACTGACACCTGCCTGAAAACATAATATATTATATCTTAATGAAATGTGCTGTGAAAATGCATTTTTATGCCGTATACAGCTCTCAGTTGAATTGCAAAATTTTTATCCTTTAAAAAGAAGATACCAAGGCCTAATTGAATACACCAGGGATTAGGTCACAGGCTTGGTGCATGCTGTTTGTAGAATGCATGCTTTTATTTTTTTGCATAGGTATGAGAAAACTTCTTTATCGAGTTTTGCTGCATACTTTCCATGTATAAAATGTCGAAGACATTAACATAACGATGTAGTCTAATGATACATGTGACAAAAGACATAATTTTTGGAGGAGAGGCTGGAAAGCAGCCCTGTAGAGAGAGATCTGGGGATCCTGGTCAATTGCAAGTTTGATATGAGTCAGCAGTGCCCTGGCAGCCAGGAGGGCCAACCCTGTCCTGGGGACATCAGGCACAGCATCGCCAGCCAGGCCAGGGAGGGGATTGTCCCACTCTGCTCTGCACTGGGGTGACCTCATCTTGAGTCCTGGAGCAGTTTTGGGTGCCTCAATATAAGATGAATATAAAGGTCTTGGAATGTTTCCAGAGGAGGGTGACCAAGATGGTGAAAGGCTCTAGGGCAAGACAGAAGGAGCAGCCGAGGTCACTTGGTTTGTTCAGCCTGAGAAGAGAAGGCTGAGGGTGCCCTTGTTGCACTCTGCATCTTCCTCCAGAGGAACAGTGGAGGAGGAGGAGCTGATCTCCTCTCTCTGGTGATCAGCAATAGGACCTGAAGGAATGGGATGACGTTGTGTCCGATGAAGTTCAGACTGGACTTTAGGAAAAGGTTCTTCTCTCAGAAGGTGCTTGGTCACTGGAAGAGGCTCTCCAGGGAAGTGGTCATGGCACCAAACCTACCAGGGTTCAAGCAGCATCTGGATGATTCCCTTAGTTACATGGTTTAGCAATAGACAAGGCTGAAAGGAGCACGGAGTTGGACTTGATTACCCTTACAGGTCCCTTTCAACTTGAATTATGCTACGATTCTTTGATTCCATGTTTTTCCTATAGACAGTGACAGCAGTTTTTCATTAAATTAGCTTTAGCTCAGAAATAAACACATTCCAGTTATAAAGCATGTCTACAGATACATTTATTACAACTATCTCATCCTAGTATTATTTCAGAATAATCAATCTGTATTTGCTTTCTTCCATCAGCCACTGCCGCCTCAGTTTCAGTTCAGATCATCCTGAAGCTGACACCAAGACAAGGTTGGCTTCTGTGTTATCAAATAAAATTGAAGGAGATTTTGTTTGTCCTTTAAAATCAGAGTATGAGAAAAAACATTATTAATGACAAAGAAATTAATATGTGTTTAACTCTGTATTAATGTAGGATATGCTTTCTAATTGAGATCAATATTGCCCTGGAACATCCTCCAAGTTGATATGGAGAGGCAAAACATACACGGAAGTGGAGCTCTATCCTATGCTATGGCCAAGGCATGAGGGGAGGATTTGGGTAGAAAACAAAAGTTCAAGTAAAAAAAACAATGGCACTAATGATTTAACATAAAGACTAGTACAGACATAAAACAAACTGCTGTTGGTGGGGTGGGGTGGTATTTGCTGTGGTCTCATCTGCAGTTGAGTCTTATCTTTTAGATTAGGATGATGACTGACAGTGGAAAAAAAAGAAGTGGAATGAAAGAGCTCCTACTTTTCTTTGAATATGCACATCTTGACAGGGTTGCTCTGACCTATATTTAAGGTCCAACTTGAGTTTCCCTAATTAATTTAATTTTTCTTTTCTATTTAATTCTGTCTTTCTCCTTCCCCTGTCAAGATTTCTCTTGACAGATCTTGGAGGTAAATATTAATGATAAAAAGAGCTTCCTGGGCTGCTGAAAAGGAAGCATGTCCAGCAGCTCAGGGGAGGTGATTCACCCCTACTACTCCACTCTTGTGATACCCCACCTGGAGTAGTGTGTCCAGCTCTGGGGTCCCCTGCACAAGAAACACATGAATCTGTTAGATCAGGTCTAGAGGAGACCACAAAGATGCTCAAAGGGCTGAAGCTCCTCTTTTGTGAAGACAGGCTGGGAAAGTTGGTATTGTTCAGCCTGGAGAAGAGGAGTATTCCAGGGAAAACTCCTTTCACTTTTCAGTACGTAAAGCGTGTCTAGAAGAGAGATAGAGAAGGACTGTTTACAAGGACATGTAGTGATTAAACAAAAGGAATTATTTTAAAGTGAAGGAGGGTAGATTTAGATCATAAGGAAGAATGTTTTGGTTTTTTTTTTTCAGTGGGAGTGGTGAGACACAGGAACAGGTTGCCCATAAATGATCTGTGAAGGGCATTTCCAAAACAAACCATTCTATGATTATATGAAATCTGATTTCCAAGACTTCTTCCTTTAAATCTTTCTTTAGCAAATTTCTCTCTGCAATACTCACTCATTTATTTTAATTATTGCGAATTCTGTAACCCACCACAACAAATAAAATCAATAAAATACAAAGGAATAGCCTGGTCAACACCTTTGTTGCAGCTATTTGTTTTTTAATAGATTTTCCCCAGTCCCTCAGGAAATGAAACATCCCCAGCACCAGCCCACCTACTGTATTGACATATTTCAGTTCATTTCAGCTCTTTGGCTGACTCACTGAAAAACTGAGCAAATTGAGTTTTTGATAGAAGCACCCTCTCCCTCACCCCCTTTTGTTCTGTGTTCATTTGCTTCTCTTCTCTGTCAAAAGGAAGAAATTACCACATAGCAGTTTTTTGGTTTGCTTCCTTTTGGGTTATTTGTTATAGCTGTTTTATTGTTCTTCAGGTATGTTCTGGTATGTGCATCTCAACTTTCAGGCACACCTCACATCCTGATTTCTTATGTGCCTCAATGACAGACTTCCAGACACTGCACACTTCATTCAATACAACTACATCCTAAAGTAGGCTATTTATTAAATTCATCGAAGTAATAAAAATAGTAATGAAAGGTCATTCTAGGGGTGAGTCTTACTCCTAAGACAAAACAGAAGTCCAGGATACCTCTTATTAACCTTGACAAATGACAAATCAAATTTAGTGATGTTACATCGCTATTGGTTTCACCATCGCTGTAGAGGGAATTTTCAGGAAAATAATGAAGATCTTCCATTGCTGTATTTACACTGTCCCTGGAAGTCCTGCTGCTGATTTTCCAGTTACTTATGATGGCATATGTGCTTCCTTTAGAGTTGCAATGGATTGCTTCTCTTAAGATGTGACTTTACAAAGGGTAAGGAACTGCTTCAACAAAAGATAAGCAGATTGCCTTAAAGCAATATACAGAAAAGCAAGACACCTTCTTAGAGAGAATTCAAGGACTGGAACAACACTGGGAGAAGGTCACACAGTACTGAGGAAGTAATGAAAGAGAGAAAAGTACATCATCTGCCTGCCTGCCATGGGGCACACAGGTTAGAAGTATCACGTTGCCTCCACTTTGCAAAGAAAAATTGTCTTGGACATAAGGGATGCAAGGAGCAGTGAAAGGGTTTGCTCTGAGCTATAGATGTCTGGAGCATGATGTGCTCCACTTGATCTTTCAGGTTCCCTGAGATTCACAAATACCTGGAGACAAGGTACCATAGTGGCAGGAGGGAAGGGAGAAATTAGGAGTGCATTGAAAAGGTAACATCAAGGCTGGAAACTGATAGGGGGTTTGGAGAAGGCTGATGAATTGCTATTTCATAGAATCATAGAATGCTTCAGGCTGGAAGAGACCTTAAAGATAATCTCATTCCAACTCCCTTGCCACGGCCAGGGACACATTCCACTATCCCAGGTTGCTCCAAGCCTCATCCAGCCTGGCCTTGAACAGTCCCAGGGGTGGGGTATCCACAGCTTCTCTTAAAAACCTGTGCCTCACCAGACTCAGTAAAGAATTTTTTTCCTAATTTCTAATCTAAAGCTGCACTCTTTCAGCTTAAAACCATTTCCCCAATACGATATTTGCAGTATCTGTATATGTAAAGAGACTGGACTGCATTTTCCTGATAGCAATGAACAGTAACATGTGAAGCTGTGTAAAAAGTTGCTGTTTCACTTTGTCAGGTGCAGTTTGGTGACCGCAGAAATTGCATATTACATTCAATTGGGTCATTCAATCATTAATACTTCAGAAAATTTAAAATGCTTTGCTTCCTGCTTATGAAAGAAACCTTCATCCAAGGTCCTTGCAAATTACAAAATGAAAACAATAACTGTGAGGATTTTTTAATAAAGAATATTTGACAAAATGTGAAAATGCATGATGTCCATATTTATGGTTTATATCTTAATCTTTCATTATATTTCTGGATGCAGACTGCTCTCAGGCAGGTAAAACGCCATGTATTTAATTTCTGTCTTTTCAGTCTGTATTTAAAAAAATTGTATAGATATTACTAACAAAAGTGTTATTGTTAAACCAATATAACTTTTTTTTTTAATATGTCATCTTGGATGACTAATATAAGCCTGGTGCCATCAATAGAACTACAGAATTATGAGTGGAATGACCATGGGATGTATCTATTCTAGTGGCTTTTTGTTTCATATTTACTGGAAGCTCTTTTTTCTCATATTGAAACCTCCGGTCTCAAGATGAATCAGTAAAAGCTTTTTGATTTAAAAGATCCATTATTGTTAATGGTGTTTATGCAGAATTTTAATTGTTTTATAGCTTTCTATTCTTTTGCAGTTAGATTTTTTCATTGGATTAGACCTTGAAATGCACTGGCATGGTGCTTTTAAAACCTGTGTGTTCAGCAGCCATTCAGGGAATAAGTGGGTAGTCTTTTCTTGCTGGATGGGTCATATGTAATTAAGACTACATCATTCATACTGGACAGGATGTGAACAGCAGATGTTATTCTTTTCTGAAAAAAAATTCTGTGTAATGGGAAGTATAAAAATTGACCAGTTGAATGAAATGTCAGGGTAATGTCTTGGTAAAAATGTACAAAATACTTTTCTTTCCTCATATTTCTTTTTCCTATTTTACACACCACTCTCCAAATCATGCAAAAAACAAATGGTAACAATGCCAATAATGAAATAAAAAAATGTAGCCTTCTACAAAGAGCATCCAAACTTCTCCCACACCTCTGCCTGCTCCTCCGCATCCCTCGCTCCAGTAACAATGTCGATCTCTTTATATAAGCAAAGCCTTGTATCTCAGGAAATAGCCTGGCTTCTAGAAAACAGCTGAGCTACTTACAGCAAAGTGGATTTGACTTTATCACTAAATCGTGAAAAAGGAGGATTAAGGATTGTTCCCTTTTCAGTTTATCAGGCTTGTGCTTCAAAGCGTGTAGGAGTCTAGCATAAAGCATGGCTTCAGTACTGGGAGCTAATCCCTTTCTTTCGTGCAGTGGTGGGGAATGGTTTTCCTCCACTCTGAGGTACTGCCCTGTATTTACCCATCTCTGTCAGTGTCACTGCACTAGTTTTCTTCCTCCTCCTCTCATCCCTCACCATATTTATACCAATCTTGTCCTCTGCTTGCTTCCTTAGGCCCCACATCGGCCAGTCAGGGTGGCTTCTTTCAGGGGATATAAAGGGGACCCACCTGGTGAAAGAAGTCAGGAAACTGTAATTCTTCAGTTCTGCCCCTGAGCAGGGGTTTGAAGGATATGTGGGACAATCAGGGGAAGAGCTTCCATTAGGGCCATTCAGAGAATGCAGACATCAAAGTCTCCCCAAAGCTCCCCAGCTCTCGGAGCCAGAGCATGCTGTCAGCTATCGTGGCTTCATGTATTATGCAGGCAATGGATTCTGCTCTTTGATCAGGGGGAAACAGAGAAGAAAAAGAGCAGGAAACAGCCCAAGAGGGCTGCTGTGAAGTGAATATATGCCTGCTCTTCTCAGTTACCTTCACTTTCAAGGCTCTCCCTTTTGTCTTACCAAGATTCAAAAGCCAATATTCCAAGGTAAGGCCTTATGGAAAAGAAAAATGCAAGGAATAAGCAAGAGGCTGAGGGCCTGCTTCTGTCAGAGAGTTTGAGTTAGCTCTTTGTTTACATGTAGTGTCCTAATTTAACAACACATGAAAACACGGACAAGGTAGAGAAAAGGAGAGCAAAGCAATGATTCCTGGAAGTATCATTTTGCAATTATTTGCTGTTGCCCTACCTTTTTTGTCTTGCTTGGGCAAAAAGCAGAGCATAAATGGAGAGAGAACAAGACTCTTCTGAAGGATCGATCACTCCCTGTCCTCCTGCCATGCCAGCTCTGTGCTGTCTGCACTGTGATTATTGCCAGGTGAAGACAATCTGCGAGAGGCTTCTTGTCTTTTGCTGAACACTGGCTTGATGAACTATTTGACATCTAAGGACTGTTGAATTTGAGTCCATGTAGGAGGCACTTCCACTGAGGTGGGTCCATTCAGGGCAGAATAACTTCTGTTTGCCACAGACACCTGGCAATCCTGAATAGCTATGGCAGATAATCAGGCTGCTGGGGGCAGATACATTTGGCCAGTTGGGCCATTTGACTGTGTCTGTGCCCTGCCCAGGCTCTCTAATAAAGCGAAACAACCCAAGAGCTGGGGTGAAAACTTCTCCGGTCCCAGCTGATTACTCTCATTAGGAGCTTGTGCTCTCTCCTACCATTTTCGTTCTGCAGCCATGCATTTTGCATTCCCATGACTGCAGAAGCACAGGTTCATCCGCAGGTAGGATGGCGGAATCTCTACCCAGGGTCTGTCCAGGTTCTAAGATAGCTTTGGGACTCCCCCTGAAGATATGAGAGCCCTCCAGTGAAAGAAGGCCTAGTACTCAGGGCTTGGCCCTCTGAGCTCTCCCTTATGAACACGTTTGCAGAAGGTTGGTTGGGCTGGAGTTTATTATACCCTTCCTAGCAGCTGGTACAGAGCTGTGCTTTACATTTGTGATTAAACCCATACTGATAACACATTCACATTTTATCTGTTGCTGAACAGTGTCTGCACATCACCAAGGCCTTTCCTGCTTCTCCCTCTGCTCTTACACTGAAGGCATCAGGAACAAATTTTTTTTTTCTTCAAATCCATCCACTATTTTCTGGGTTCAATCCCTTTTCTCTCTATTTCCCCTTCTTTTTACAAGAGTAGCCCTGCAGAACTATGGCAGAAGTAAAGCAAATATGGGATGTGAAATATGGAAAGTGAGGAGTCTAGATATTCAACTTCTGTTAACCTATAGCATACCTTTCTTCAATTGTTTGTAAAATTCATCTTAATCAGGTGTTCAGCTATTATAAATGTTAAAATGAGTAGAGCACATGCTAAGCAACTGACCTGGAAAGTACTTATTACAGCAAATAGCATATGCCAACCTGCACCAATAATAATAATGTTTAAGTTTAGAAAAAGAAACAAGAATGTTATTTGTGAGGAACAGAAAAAAAGGAAAAAAAACCCAACCCAGTGTGTTCCCCACTTATTTATATTTTTAAAAAGACTTGGTGTCTTCTTTGCTGGCTGAGAATAGTCCCACAGCAGATGTCTAATGGCACTTACCAAGGTCCTGGAGACCAAGTTGGTAATAACTAAAAAGTGCAATTAGAATAATTTTCTCAGAGTGCCACTGGGTAAAATCCACCCTGTTACTGTGCAGAGAGTTTTAAGCAATTTTCAATCTGTGCCTCATTACACAGTTAGCAACATGTTATTTCTCACCCCCAGCCATTTGGAAGGATAAGCAGGAGTAGAAGGGCTTTTACCTCAGCACTATTTTCAGGGTTATTTTCCCATTTCGTTGTGCTGATGAGGCTTTTCTCTCTGTTTTGGTCTCAGGGAAGTGAAATCAGACTCAAGAAGGTAATTCAATTGCATGTCTAGCACATGAAAGCTGACAGTTTTCAACTGTGCAGATTGTTCCATTTCTAGAAGTTCCTGGTTACCTTTTGGTCACACTGTGAAACCTCAGGGTCTCGAGGGCAGAAACTGCCAGATATTCTTTGAAACTTAGTTAAGTTGCAGTGTTTAACACAATCTGGTCCAAGGTTGGATGAAATTAGGACATAATGCATTTCAGCAGCAGGTGAAATTCTGCTGTTGGTAGAATATACACTGCAGAGTCTCCATGGTTCCTTCTGGGCATAATATTTTACTATGAGCCCAAAACTCAGCTTTGGAGACTGAATTTAATGGCATTGCATGTATGACTGAGCAGTAAATCATATGTCTTCACTGATGATTGATTTAAAAAGGAGGTTAATCTTTCAGATAGTGAGATAAAGATTGAAACTTGCAAGTTCAGTGTGTCCAGATTAAGTGACAGAACAAAAACCACAATATCATGCAGGTGTGTACATGTTTTTAGCAAGAACAGTAATTTTCTTCTTTGTGTGTTGTACTGCCCTAGTATGGGTTGAAAATAGTGTAACTAGAAATTTTCCTTAGTGGCAAAGGATTAGGAATATTTCAAGTCATATTCACAGTTTTTCCTCCCTGATTCAAGGTACTCTTAGAAACAGCAGCATAAATGAGAAATTATTTCTTTTTATGGTATTGGAACACTTCTGGATCTTTTTGAAGGAAAATGGAACTTTGATTTTCAAAGTTACTTGAAGATGAAACTTAAGCCAAATCATTCATGTATTTTGCAAACTTAAGCCATGAATATCTTTGCAGAAAAAAAAAAAAAATCCTACTTTTCTCTTGAAGCAACTCTCAGATTTCAACTTACTTGTGAAATTTGTTATGCTTGCAGCTGTGAATGTTTCTGTTCCTTCTTCTTCACTCATAGCAGATCATGACCATTTTCATAAATAGTCAATAGCAGTTTCCACTCTCACTTTTATTCCCTATTCTTGACCTCTATTTTAATAGAGGTGGACAAGATTTGCTGAAAGGAGAAAAGGTCTCTGCTATGAGACACAATGAGAATCAAATTTTTATTTGGAAACACAGGTCTGTATAAAAGTATGATATTTGATTGAAAGAGATATCTTAGCTTGCAGAGAGTCCTGCAACCTCAGTTACAAAACCACTGACTAACACCTTGAGGCAAGTTCAGCATCCGCTTCCCTTTATTCTCACCAGAAGGCTGTTTCAGACCATAGCATTTGGTGGCTGGAAGCCTTTTATATTCAGTGAAATTATATTCACAGATACTTTATAAGGATTTGGGATTTTTTGTGTTCTATAATTTTTCTCTTCTTCTCCCCGTTACCTCCTTCTTGTTTACAGGAAATGTTTCTACCCTTTAACCACGATTATTTCTTTTGGACTAAAGCCAAGCTCTTTAGATTTTGAAAGGTTTTTCTTCTTCTCTGTTTTCATATTAGTTGATTTACATATTCTTTCATCTCTTTATGTCAATTAATCATTTTTTAACATTGATTGGACTGGAGTGGCCAATACAGTACATTCAGCTTCAAATGAGATTTCACTGGTAGCTAGTCTGTCAGATAAGATCTATGACTTTTCCCCTATCTTTTAAATTAATTGTGTTATTTTGTCTTGGCTTTTTGTTGTGTTGAATTTTATCTTGGATTTGCAATCTCCACAATCTTTATTCTTAATCCTTAAAACTTTGCATGCTAATCAGAATGGATCTGTATATATTCAAAGTTACTTCTCTGCCTCCAGTCTTGCCTCTGTCATGTGAGGACGTGAATGGACAATGTACAGTCTGCAAGCAGCTCTTACCTGCTCCTCTGGAGTGTACCAGAAAAGAAACCAGAGAGAAGGGCCTGGTGCTTCTCACCCACTGCCTTTCTGTTCCCATGGGAAAAGGAGAACCTAATGCTGTTACAAAACCAGCCTGAGTATTCAAAAAAGACTTTTATACATCCATCCTTCTAGACTTTTTTTTTATAATGTAGTACCCACAGGATAGGAGATCTTTTACCTGGAGAAGAGAAGGCTCTAGGATAACCTTCTAGCAACATTCCAGTACCTAAAGTGTCTACAAGACAGCTGGAGAGGGACTTTTGCAAAGTCATCTAGTGACCAGACAAAAGGAAATTACTTTAAGCTGAAAAAGGGCAGGCTCATATTAGATATTAGGAAGAAATTTACTGTGAAGGTGGTGAGGCCCTGGCACAGGTTGCCCACAGAAGTGTGGTTGCCCCATCCCTGGAAGTGTTCAAGGCCAGGCTGGATGGGACCCTGAGCAGCCTGGTCTAGTGGAAGGTGTCCCTGCCCATGGCAGAAAGGTTGGAACAAGGTGATCTTGAAGGTGCCTTCCAACCCAAACCATTGCGTTTCTATAATCCCTTGGTTACCTGCTCTGATCCTTCATATGTCCTCACTTTTTCTCATTACTTTCCTCTCTTTCTCTCCCTCTCTTTCTTCTTTCCTTTCCTCTGTGATCCCTTTATCAAAATCATGGAATAGTTCTTTTAAACAGGCATGGACAAACAAAGAGGTTTTGATCAAGTGTCTGTAGTACATGAATCCCCAGTGAGGGGAAGTGCAGAACTGAGCAAGCGCTTGGGGTTTGGTTGGCTCCACAGTCACACTTTATGTGTCCTCAGACACTGAATGATTTATGAACTTCCCACTGTATTCAAAGGTAAGACTGCAGGAAGCTTGACAGTATGAGGGCCAGGGCCACCTGGGATTGTTGAACAGATTAGATATTATCATTATTACATGGTCCTTGTAACAGCAGGGACGGGACAAAATAACTCTGCTTCCTGGCCAGAGCAGGCAGTGTCGTATTCTTCTCTGCTGAAGCAAGCATGCCATATAATTTAGATCTAGCACTGAGACACCTACAATCCTCCCCCAAACAACATCTCACTTGAGAGGAGTCCCAGCTAGTTCTGTCAGAATAAGAAGTTATTGCTAAGCATGAAAAACCCTCGGAAGAGAGAGAGGATAACATGGACAATTTGTTACTCGTCACACCATGCTGTTGCAGTAAGTAACAGCCAGGAAAGCTGAACCAAATGCCCACTACATTAATGCCCATGCTGTGAGTTATCAGGAGTCCTCTGCATCTGGGAGCTCTAACAGGCACAGGCACTTTGTCAAAAAACATCAGTTACAGTTTGACAGCCACCAAATAACAAAACAAGAGTGGGTTTTGTCACTGAACTCTGGTTTGGCTCCAGGACAAAACCTGCTCAACCTGGTGGGAAGGGAAAATATATCAGGCTAAGAAATATAAATATAAATCTGACAGTACTGACCTATCTGTGGCAACACCAGATGTGAGATGAGATTTTGGTTTCCATCAGCTTCTCCAGTACAAATTTAATATTTGTATTTGAAAACACACAGCTACTACAATGAAGAGAGTGGGTACCCTGAGCCTTGGGAATCATTTGTTACTATTTGCATTTGGTGTGGTTGTTTATAACCTCACAATGTGCATGTGGCACACTGATAAGTGAGAACATCACCTCTGCCACTGGTGAAGACAGAGTGGATGAACAAGACCCCTGGTGAATTTTATTGCCTTTTTTTTTTACTTTAGAGTGAGACACAGCCACTTGTGAGCCCAGACTGAATGCAGCAATACAGGATATCAATCAGAGAAAAATTTTGGATCTTGTCTTTTCCCTGGAACTTTCAGCTCTCTATCTTTCCTCATGACACATAAATTTTACCTTTGTAATATCATGAGATTTTAATCCCCTCAATATTTATATTGTAAATTGAGGTTGGTTTGGTGTTCAGATGAGCACACTGGCCACTCAGTTATTAATGCTAACTCCTTTCAGAAGGCAAAAAAAAATATTGTCTTGTTACTAGCAAGACTGGGTAAATAGGATTTTAAAATTTAAAGGGAAAAATGAGGGTGAGAGGAGAATTAACCGTTCACTTTATTACTCAAGAACTCCAGGAGCTACTCAGTAATTTTAGATTTCTTTGTGTTAAACATTACTTTCAAAAGCAATAAATAATCATTATAAATAAAGTCTATACTGATGCTGAATTACTCTGCTACTAAAAACAAAATGAGCAAATTAACATAGCTAATAAAGGCCAAGCTTGCACTTCAGTGTTTGTTTTGGTTTGATGTTTCTTTTTTTTTTTTTTTCTGATGCTTTCTCCTGTGCACAGGAGTGAGGATTTAATACCTAAGTGAATTCTATCTCCCCATCAAATTTAGATGAAATTGGACTCCAGCTGAAATGCTTAGCAGGACAGTATAAGCATCATTTCCCCAAGAAAATAGTGTACAGTACAGCTGAGGGAATATTGAAACTCCTTTACCCTGAGAGAGCAAGTGGAGCAGTGATACTTCTTCACCAATCACTACTCCTTTAGGGTCAATTGGAAACCTCTCCTCCCGGGACTGGCAGTCAGAGGATATGTTTAATTGATTCCACTCTTCCGTTTTTTCTTGTTCAAAGGAGGGGGTCAATATTTGCACTAACTGAGGAACCATTGAAGAATTTCTGTTAAAAGCCTTGAAACTACAAAACCTATAAGCACTCTTGTCTGCTAGGAATATTGCTTCAAAATTGCCCTGATGGAGATTAATCAAGTGGTTAAAACATGGTGACATGATATGAGCATTTTCACGGTCTCTCAATTGTCAGGTTTGTTTTGTTCCTGCTTCTCTTAGCACTTCAGCCTTACATCGTTTCCTCTGTGAAGGATGAGCACTGCAAAGATAGCTGAAATAGTTTTGAGAAATGTGTCTGAAGCTTTAAAAGCCTCTGACAAGATCTTGACTGAGTGTTCTCCAACAACGCTTTTAAATTTTTTTAAAATTAGTATTATTATTATTATCTATTGTACTTCATTAATTTCTCCTGCTTGGTGTGTTTCATTCTACATTAGGACTGTACTTGGTCTGGCCTCTGATATGTTATTTCAGCCATTTGCCATCTGAATTGGAGGCTGCACCCGACCCTTGAGGACAATGTGCTTCATTGGATCTACAAGACTATCCTATTTAAAGAAAAAAAAAAAAAAAAGTTATGGGAAACATAGTTTTCTCAGTGCAGATCTAAATTTGTACCACAAAGACCTTCAAACCAAGGACCACCATGCAGAATTTTCATTCCTTAGATATCCTTCTTCCAATAAACCTGTGGTAGAAGATGGGAATAAAACTGATAAACCCCTTGGTATTAAAAAATTGTTAGATTCGAGTTGGCTTCAGTTCCCCTCTGGAAAATTTATATGAACAAGTAATTTGCATTCCTGGAGAAAGTTCACTGGGCAGGAGGGCATTCAGCATGTGCTGATGGTGAGAGCAATCCCAAAGAGGAAGAGAGAGTTGGGGGTATGCTTTGGTGTTTGTGTTTGTGTCGTGGGACCTTTATTACTGAATTTTTTTTCCAAGAGAGAGTGAAAAGCATTGCAGTAGGCTCAAAGTAAGGTAGGAAAATTGTGTCTGAGGATGTTTTCCGTGACTTGAACTTCCATTTTCCTTGTATTTGGTTATGAAAAAAGCCCATTTGAAAGCCTTTCACAGGGAGGTTGTGACATTCACTATTTTAGGTTGGTTGAGTGAAAGATCACCCTCATAGAAGTAATTTCACCCTACTTTTAGATCCCAGTATAAAGCAGAAAGTAGTGTCTGTGCCCTGAATCCTGCCTCCTTCGGGATTAAGAGGGAATGGAAGAGGAAGAACAGTGGTATAATGTGATCCTGTCATTTGCTGAGGAAGCCAGAAGGGCTGAAACACTTCCCCTTTGGTTCTGACACATTTCCATCCTGGATTTCATTTCTGGAGCAGAACTATTTACTGTGACACTTAAATCTGACCTGAGCTGGGGAAAGTAGACAAATGGACTTGTTCCATCTCAAGCAGAAGAGTTATCAAGGGTTTCCTAGAATGCCTCAAGAGAACCCTAGCTTGGAAAGACCTCAGTGTTTCTATCAACTAATAATTTCCATCCATTTTAACAAAGAGAAGCAAGCACATAGGTAGCTGTTCTGATATCCTTACAGAACAGCCAAGGTGTAGCAGAGCAAAAGGGAAAAGTAGGTCTAGTTGATGCATCTTTTTTTCCAGAGACAACCACACTGGAAGACTTTTAAACAAATATGCAGAAACGAACAAACAAAATCTAAAATTAAACTAAAATAGAAACTTAACTATAACACCACCAACAGCTGGCTTCCTGCTAAAGAAGTTTAAGAGGATTTCAGTATTTAACTATGATTTATCTTTTTGTTGTTGTTTGTGTTTATAGCACCAAAAATATGGCAACAGAGAAAACAGTTGTTCTAATGCAGAATTAATCTTTCTCTGTGTATGAATCATCTCACAGAAAAGAAAGTGCCGAACACAAGAAACCCAGAAACCTAAAAAGGTTTCCAGAATGTACCCAGCTTATGCTTTCAGCTGAGCTTTGACATGTCACCACTAGAATGGATTAAATTTTTTAACACGAGCTCTAGAGCATCATTCCTTAAAATAGTTAGGGATGTTCGAACTGAAGGAGGAATCCAGCCAAGTAGCAGATCTGTTCTGTTTCAAATTCAGTACTTGCATATTCTCCAGTGGAAAAATACGACCAAGCTTTCATTTAACTTCAGACAAAAAAATATTCTCTTCTTCTGGAATCATAGAACCATTAAGGTTGGAAAAGACAGAATTCTAAGATCATCAAGTTCAGCCGTTAAACCAGCACCACCACCATGTTCACCGCTAAACAATGTTCTTAATTGCCCTATCCACAGGTTTTTTAAATGTTTCTTGGGATTTGCTTTCCTGGGCAAGCAGGTCCAATGCTTGAAAACCCTTCCAGTGAAGGGATGGTTGTAATTTCTGGGAGGTCTTCTGATTACCAAAGCTTCACTGGACATTTTAAGTGAAGTTGTAAGAACAAAGGTGGTATTTGACTACTGCCTCATGGCAATTCCTGTGTTAATAGCTTGATCTATTGAGATGTTCCTCTTAAATTCAAGGAGGCTCTGTGTCCTCATGTTTTTTGATAGTGAAATATCCTAATCTGAGCTCACAGTTTTGTTAACAAGAAACTGTGAGTCCTGAACAGCCTGTAGAAGAAAACAGATTTGTGAGAACTCAGTGTCCAGCTTCTAAAAAAGTCATGATGTAAAGCACCAAGCAATCTGTGGGCACTAGCTGGGTCTGAATCTCCAATTTATGTCTTCAGCAATGGGAAAAACATAAGGAAACTGTGATTCACACACCCCCAGGACACATGGTGGTGGTCTAGAAAAGAGAAATTATTTACCAGAGGCAACACTGCGCATCAGAAGAACACACAGCTTTGCCTTTATGACCATTCCATGGTGCACTTGGTTCTGTGCTTGGGCATGGTGTTACACCTGCCTGGGGTTACTTCCAGCCATATCCTTGGCCTGTCACAGCCCTGACAGGTGCATAATGACATTCAAGGGAATGCAGAGCTCATTCTATTTGTATGAGCCAATACTGACCTCGTGTGGCTGCTGGCAAGGACAAGACACTCTTCCTCAGGCTTCCCTTGGGACTGTCCACTGCCTGTAGGACTAAGAATCTCCATTATTTTTTTTTTAAGTATCTGTTAATGGTTTGCAGCTCGGGAAGCCAACATAAAAGTAACAAAATCTGAATCATCCCTCCTTCTTTCCTTCTGAATATTTCCAGTGACAAAGGCCTTCCTGTTGTGTATGAAATGAGTTTGCAGGTTATTTGGGACTGTTAATGCCACCCCGCTGGTTCACTAGTCAGCAGCATTTCAGCTGTGGAGGAAATGACATGGACATTCAGGTGCCAGCTTGGGCTCAGAATTTAACATTGAGAATAGAAGTACAGATGTGCTGCCTGTTTAACCCTGCCAAAGATCTTGCTTGTCAAAGCCATTCGGAAGGAGATGAGGCAGGATGCAGTTACACAACCACAAAGTGTTCTCGGGTATATTCACATCTAACCCAGACTGATCCAGACAGGGAGAGTCTGCAGTTACTATTACTGGTGATTTAAAATAGCCTTCTTTTTGACTAGCTGTGTCTCCCTGCCATGTACAGATTGCTTTTATGATTTATCAAAGCTTCTTAAGGATGCTCTTTCCAAGCTGCCTGCCGCTTCTTTATAGTTAGTACAGTAGTGCACAGCTCTAGAGAGGTATTGCTGTATATGTTCCACATTAAAGATCAGACAGGGTAATCCATAAATAACTCTGCAGCTAAAAATCTTGTGGCAGCTTTGGATTATACAACTGGGCAGGATGCATGTTTGTGGGAAGAATTTGTTCTATTTAAAGTGAGACAATTCTATGAATTTGATGTACAAGTCCCCCAAAATAATTTGAAATTTGGTAGAGAAATCACCAGATCTGTATAAAACAACTCCAAGTTGATGGAGCATAGTCAGTGATTCCTGAGCTAACCTATCCTACTGCACAGTGCAAGGCAGACTTCTTGTGTTTCTATATATTCCTTTTCAGTCGCTGCAATGAACACCTCATGGTGCTTATGGGATGAATATAGCCTGGATGCAGGTGCAAAAATTGGTACTAATTATTAATTAATGGATGAATTTGAATGCAAAAAGCAGAAGAAATAATGAGAGGGAGAAAAGGCAAGCAATGATGAAAACATTTTCAGTCTGGGTGTTGGTTCTTATTTTCAATGTCATGGCTCAAGGAAAAAAAGCACAGGCCAAGTTTCATCTGTCTCCATATGTAGGAAATTTTGTATGAATTTTGTAAGAGACTGGAAATAGTTCATGCCTCAAACATTGATGTAAAGTTTTAAAGAAGCTACAGCCACAGAAACCTCCTTGAAGAACTTTGGACTGTATGTCAAACTGCTGATTAGATAAAGGGAACACTATTGTTCAGTCACTTCAGGCTGAGGGAAAGGTATGCCTGCACAATAGCCCAAAGCCTCCAGCTGCCATCCAGCTGAGTTTGGGGTGGGGGAGAGCACAGCTCACAGAAGCCAGGTTTACACAGACTCCCCCCTAACCGAGGGGGGAGGAGGAGGTTTTGGGTGCATGGTGTAACCTGTGGTCAGAGGCAATAAACACCCATCCTCTGATTACACAAACCAGCCCAGCTGTGGAACGCCCAATCCCACAGGCCACATCCAGGGGACATTCACGTGAGAGGCAGCTGAGGGGGTGTCACAATCCATCAAAGACCCCCCAAAGTGCTGGGCCTTGCACCACAGGACTGCATAGGATGCAACAATTCCAGAGTCTGCTGTAAAAGACTGCCCCCCTTCCCCCAGGGGGACATGCCCGGACATTCCTACCCACCCTGAGCATATAAACCCATCGCATTCTACGTTTTTGGGGGGACCTTCACCACCAAGAAGACCAGCTGGAGAGGATCAACGGAGCATCGTTGGGATCCACGGAGTGGTGATATTTTCCTTATTCTGTCCCTGTCACCTTCTTTCTGTCCCCCCCCACCTATTTTCCTGTTTCTCTCTCTTCTTTTTCCCTTTTCTTTCTCTTTCTCTCATATTTACTATACAATAAAACCCCTATTATAGTCACTGGCATATGGTCCCATTTGCACCTTAATTCGGGCAGAGGAATTTCTAAAGAACCTTACTAATAACTGGATCATAACAAAGATGAAGCTATTAGTTGCCTACAGTAGAATTAACTGTAAGTATAGTAGATGCTGTCTCTGTGTGCGTGTGTATGTGTGTGTGACAGAGAGTGTATCAATGCAGGTCTCACTCCTTCTCTGACTCAAATCAGAGAGGAAACCTCTCTGGAGAACAATAATAAAAACTTGATCAAGCCAGTGTAAGCTCTCAGGAACCATTCAAGCTGAAGAACAGCTTTCCAAAGCCACCAACCACCACTCTGTGCATATCAGTGTCTGACCAACGACACCCAGAAGGATGAAATGCAGAAAATCCACACTTACTCTTTTCTTCAGTAATTAACCCTCAATTCCAGCACAATAATTAACTCAAAGTCCAGCAGACCGGTTTTGGCTTATTTTTTTGCTAATTGCAGTCTTAATTGTGTAAATAGGTGCTTGGGTCTGCACTAATTCAGTCTCTTTGAAATTTCCTTCTGACTTTTAAAGCCAATTGTTCATACTATCTTTGGTAACGGGCAGGGAACGAGGATATGTTTGTGTGGGAAACACGGGCTAGAGGAAAAGGACAGAAAGATTGGAATATAAATAATATGGCATGGGACACAGGTTGCAGCTACAAGTATCAGTTACATCTGGAAGAACAGGACCAAAGCCCAACCGTCCAAAGGCTAGAACCACAGGGAACAAACAGTGCTTCCAAGTGCTGGAGAGGCTTCAGACCAGATTTGTTTTGGGCTATACAGAGTAATATTTTACCAGATTGCCTACTTGCGTTTGGCTCTCCAACCATAAAGGAAAAAAGCAGACTGTCCCTAGGCTTGAAAAGACTAGAAAAGCTTGTGTCACCTGTGCTATATTTCATATTGCTCATGCTTGTCATGGAGTTATTTGTGATTTCCCCCCATTTCTCAACGGCACACGTATCCTTTACTGTTACACTCCCCTCAGAATTTATTCAAAGGGCCAAACTAAGCATTCACCCCCTTATAGGCACCTGACTATTGCCTTTGAAAAAATGGAGGCCTTCTCTAAAAGTGTTGCTGTTATTTTGCTTTATTGGTCTAGGAATCCCACATATATATGACTAAAACCTAACCAGGATTTGGACTGTGCCACCGAATTTTTGGAAAACACCTGCTTAATTTTGGGCAGCCATGACATCAAATCATGATGTTTCTTCCCTAGGACTCCCCAGCACAAAAATAGATTCTGATGAGGATATAGTTTACCATATTACCACAATTAGATTCAGAAGAATAGTAAGAGGTATTTAGCAATTTTTTTAATAATGCACTAAAAATACCAGTTTGGACCAGACGTCATAAAACTGGCATTGGTTTGGCTTTCCTGCACAGTTGTGATGAATCTCTCCTGGCATTGACCAGAGTACCTGCTTATCTGCTTATCCTGATTGCTTTGAGGTGCATTCTGCCAAATCACAGAGAATCTGCCAACTCCTGGCTGTAACATTTTGAGGATGGACAAATGACTTGTTGGGATTAAGGTGAGGTCAATTCATTTTCTGCCTGTGAGAGACGAACGTAATTATAATCAAAAGGAAAATGCATTTAACCGATGCACTAATTATGCCCTCCCTGCTGCTGGCCCCTTTGCCATTTGATGTGATTGTGAAATGAATCAGGAAAGAACTATCTGTACAGACACAGGCACAACAACACAGCTCTTGCTGACTGCTAATCAGTTTGCAACAGGAAGGCAGAAATCCCCTAAATTTTGCACTCCCTCCCTGGTTGTCTAAGGGCTTCCATCAACTTCTCGATCTTTTTGCTGTCTTTTGGAGTCTCTGGGGAAGACACCTTTGAACACCTCTTTTTCACGAAAATTGTCTGAAAGTGTGTAAAGCACTAGTTAGGACCAGGAAACTTCTGGAACTGGACTCTGCTCTGCTTCACTTCCATCCTTTCAATTTCCCAAGATAGATACCCGGGGTTGTATCCCATCATATAACACTACTCTACCAATGCCATCAACAGTCTGTAAATATCTCTGGGGAAAAATTAAACAAATAGACAGAGAAGGATATACCCTTGATAGAAGGATAAATGGAGCTTGTGTTGCTGATGTACAGCTGTGACTAATTTTAAGTACGGATGTATTTTTATGGAAACTGTGGTTCAAGGCTAGAACTTGTGGCTATAGTCCCTGTCCATTTGACTAGACTAAAAGCAGAAATGTCCTTTATTTGTTTGTTTAACTGCTATAGACACTGCCATAGAGTCGTGAAGAGACAGCAAATCCCTCCAACACCAACCCACCAATTTCTATAACTTTCTGGTAAAAGTGTGCAGCTGGGTGTAAGGAAGTTCACAATCACAATATACAGGGCCAGAATAACTCAAGTCTACTTATGAATAACATTCCTGAAATTCGTTCTTAAACGATAAACACAAAACCACCTATAAAGTGTCCTAGCATTTACTAATTTTCTGCCTTCAAGGTTTTGGTGCTTCAAGGTCTCATTCATTTAACTGGTCAAAAAGAGCTCCATGTTCAAGGCCTTTTAGACCATGACTACTTTATTTAATAATTACCTATTCAATAAGTCAGAGATGGTTTTCATGCTTCAAACAGGACAGTCTGAAGCATAGAATCACAGAATATTTTGTGTTGGAGAGGATGTTAAAACCATCTTGTTTCAATCTCCCTGCCGCAGGTAGAGACACCTTCCATTAGACCAGGTTGCTCAAAGCCCCATCCAACCCGGCTTTGAACAGTTCCAGGGATGAGGCACCAGCCACAGTCCTTCATATGTCTCATCTATTTGATTGTACTTGAGCATCTTTTATTCTACTTCTCTTTATCACTCTCATCATGTGTGCCATGAGCTACATGGATGAAAGGGGTTGGGGAACTTCCTAACAATCAAGAACCACAGAAAGTATGGACAAAAGGAAGCAAAGGTTTTATTGACATTTCTTTACACAGAACACAAGCTACACAAAATGCCACGATAAAGCATATGTAGAAAAATAGTAGAATCATATTGGCACTGATGACTATTAATTATTTTTATTATTATATTATTTTTATCATCATCATTATATTATTATACAGGTTTCATCATAACCATAATAAATAAGCATTAAAATTTCACAGTGGCATTATAAGCTTTACATTCATGATCTTGTTTATACAAGGGACCATGTCAGATTTCTTCAGCTTTTTTGTATGGTCATGATTCAAAGTAGTAGACTTAAAAATTAAAAGCCCTTTCCCTTAACCTATAAGGATCTGTCCACATTAATCCATTGACTTGATCCCTTGGAGAGGTCTGCATTTGTCTAAAAAGTCGTTACTTTTAAAATACATTTGACCAACTGGAAAATTTGCCTTAAAAAGAACCCAGAACATTTGTTACTCGTGGTGGTCTGACTTTCAGATGCCATGGATGCTGCTGGTTGCCATTTGTTAAGATCCTGGGGCTGTATAAAGCTCTCAACAGGTTAATCCTTGCAGATCTTGTCCATTATACCAAGAGTGCATTTGACCACCATTTCTCAGCATCAGACCTTTAGTAAAGACCATGTGAATGCTATTGAGTCTGAACCTACATTTCAAGAAAATTGATCTGCATTTCCATTTTCCCTAAAATATCATGGAATTGACTCAACTTCACATGTTTCCACTTAGTGAGATTAGTTTTGGTTTTTTGATGTAAGTCTCACTTAAATCTTGACAGACATAGTTAAAGAAAATTGAAGTGTATGGCAGTTGACAAATGTTCATTAGGGAAAGGGAAGTAAATTAGAGAGAGGCAGACAGAGCATGTGTTGTAAATCTTGGTGTCTAAAAAAAAAAAGTACAGATTTTCCAAGCTCTCAGCCTCTAATTATTGCCTCTTCTGTCTGATTTGAAATAATTCTTGAGAAACATAACTGCCTCAATCAAATATAATAATGTCTCATTTAAAAGTCCAACCTCTAGTGTCACATGATGGAATCGGCTGCACTCATATTCAGACCACAGAAAGGGTTATAATTAAAAATACCATAGACTACCCATCTGCAAAGTTCAGCCTCAGTATCAAGTTACTGTCTAAATTCAAATTTGCAGAATGTTGTAGTTACTGTTACATGCACCAATTATATCATGCATATTGCTTGCCCTGAACAATCAGCCCCAAAGGAAGTACTTGGAGAAGGATATATCTCTGACACTTTGCTTTGCAGCCTGTGTGCACAAACATGGGCATGTATCCAACACTATTATTTTACATCCACTATGCAAGAGTACAAATAGTTATCAAGTTCAGGGGCCAACCTCTTGATTTTGTACCAGTTGTTTTATTATTAAAAACCCCATAAATTTGAAATGCCTCAAGTTTAAATTACTCATTTGAAACTCAGCCCAACAGTATTTGGCAGCTGCTTATCTGAAAAAAACCTCAAACCATATTATTTCTTTGAAAAAAAATTCTAACCTTGCCTTTGTTAACTAAAAATTGTAACAGTGTGCATGCAGAAAACCACTTTCAGAGCCAATTATTTACAGGACGCAGTAGGATTTAATTCCAAGAGGTATTTTCTTAATATTTAATAAAATAAGTAAAAGGTAACTCTTTGAAACATAGGATAAGGATCTGCACAGAACTATGCTCCTGTTCATTGAATTCTATTCCACATGTCAGTTGAGGAACAGTGAAGGTCCAATTTTAGGTTGCCATTAAGCTGAGAATTAATCCAGCAGTGTAAGGTGTTCCATTTGAATAGATATTGTAAAAATGTAGTTACTTCTGTTGCCATTGCTAGCTTTAACTATTAAAAAGTCAAAGCCTGATTTTGAGGGCTACAATTTTAAAACACTTTGAAGAGAGTGTCACTAAGGTTTCCAGGACTCTTAAACCAATAAAATGGTTCCAGTGCCAAAACCAGAGTAACTGTGTTTGTACATTGCACACAGGGAAAGGACATCAATCAAAACCTGTCTCAGAGATGTTTTTTCGTTTGTGACACAAACTAGAATGTTTAATTTTAAGTGCCTGAATTTGCAGCATGGAACAGAGGACTAAGAAAGAGGACAGAACTCACCTACTTCCTTTATGTGATGAAATTAGACTCATCAACATAAACTTCCTCTAAACAAGGAAAAAGATCTCCCAGCAGACAAGCCTTTCCCACTTAAGGCTTATACTGTTCATTGAAGGTAATTCTGTATATAGAGAAAGTTTAATTTTCTGATGTCTCAGATGCTGTGGCTAATTGTCTAAGCACAATTGAAAGACAGAAATTTAAGGTCAATTTTTTTTTAAAGGACTTGAGTATATTTTAAGGGAGTTACAAAGATGATTGAGGCCTGAGTCTAAGACCCTCAACAATAAATAGATTCATCATTCAAGTCCAAGAAAACAAGTTTTAGGTCAAACTGTTCCACTTCTAAGGAATCTTATTATTAGAGAAAAAATCCAAGTAGAAAAACACCAACACAAATTTCAATTTACTTCTGAACTTAGTGTTTTGGAATATGCTGATCTGTGTTTTGGTTTTGACCTGATACTTTTACCAAACATCCAATAATATTCCGGAGAAATTTATTTTGAGGAAAGGGATAGGATTTGGGAAGTTGTTCTTTTTGATTTCTCTATCCTTACTGCCATCTCAGTGGGGTATATTACTGTCACACATAGCAGGAGGAGGATTTATCTTTGCCTTCTCCTCAGTCTAGCAGAGGTATATCTAGACTCTGACTCACCTGGAGACACAAAAAAGAATGTGAGAAAACATCAGTGCATGTTTTTTCTTGGCAAAACAAACACGGTAGAAAATAAACATAGAATACTCTATGAATACTAGTGGGTTTTCAGTGGTATGGCTTTTTTTCCAGACATACAGTGGCAGAGGAATACCATGGTTTTTCTAGACTTCTTGAATGATCTCCTTCATATTTCATAAGAAGATTTAACTGCAGAAAAAGGAAATAGCTAATTTCCCAAACTGGATGCATAGTCAAATATATAGAAGACTAAAATTAGAAAGAAGAGTGGAAAAGATGATAAATCATTGATCTACCAGCTTAAAAAATGAATGCGTGGTTGAAGAGGATGGATGTCAAGAAAAATTAAAAGATGGTGACAAGCTTCCTGTCTCAGGAGATAGGGCAGCTCAGTTTGACACGTTTCATTGACCCTGGAAACCATGGGGGTGGCAGATAACACACGTCAAACTCAGGACTGCTTAGATAAGCTTAGTCAGCTAATGGTGTGCCAGGAGTTTGACAAATCACTGTACAAAACAATCTCTCTCCTCCAATGAGGTGTGTGAAGTCAACAAATGGCTCCTGGAGGACAACCAACATAAACTGCCCCCAAAGCACCAGAAACCTGTCAGGCTGAATGATCACCACCAGCTTCCTCCTCAGTATGGTGTCGTGAGGTATGGTATATACACACTGTGTATGGGAACACACGTTCACCATGTATGGGAAAAACACACGGCTCCTATGGGAAAAGACGCTTCCTGTATACATGTGTATCTAGGGTATACATCATATGGTAGAGATGACATACAAGAACTACACTTTATATTATCATTTTTACTTAAATTGGTGACTCATTTTACATCAAAAATGTTCCTCCTCAGCCTTTCCCATGTAGCTGCATATTTGATAGTATTAGAAATGGCTTGACCTGTTTGCACAGCTGGGAATGATGCACATAGTCTTATCCAAATAAACGCAGCAAAGAGTAAGTGTCCCCAGGGCTGGAACAGGTAGATTTCTACTAGCACTTTTGCTTTCAGGAAGGAATGATAAACTTCTTAAATTAGTTGCTTGAAATATTGGAGTTTTCAACACCAAAAGCTTTTATACTTATTATTGTAACCCTATTTATGGGATGCATAAAAAAAGCAAGGCCATCACAACATTCCAACCACCCACTCCAAAAAAAAAAAAGAGAATTACTGAAGGAATGGACTTTTACATTGAGAAGGATTTTTTTGTTCCTTTGGATAAGCTGTTTGTGTTTGTAGCTGATACCTTTCGAAGACCGGAAGGCGTGATGGATTGCAGTAAGAACTCATTGTGTCACAGTTTCATATTTGCAGAGGCAAAAGATACTTGAAGCCATGAAGCTCTGTGCAATTAGCATATAGACATTGGACTTATGGAACATATATGCAAGTGTGCAAATCCATTTCAGACAGATATGGTTAGGTTGCTACTCAGATAAGAGCATCTTGCAGAACTTTGGGTGAAAGTAGAGAATTGAATTTTCAAAAGCAGAGAAATCAAGTTTCAAGGTTGGAACAGAAGTTAATTTAGTCTGACCTTTTGCATAAGAAGAGTTTATACATATTTATTCTTTATGCTTTTATCCTATGAGGGGAAGGCCTGACTCATCTGCATTTAAAGCATTCTAACTGTTTAACACTGATTAAACTCTTCTCATAAGCATTTCTATTCTGTGCATGGATTTCTCTTAGGGAAGTGCAGATGTATTATACAGTCTTCCTAAAATGGAGAAGAAACAGCAGCAGCTCTGGTCACATTAGGCTTCTTCACTATCTGTGCCCAAAGGAAAGATTAGTTCATAGTGGGCTGGAAGATTCCAGTTGTGGCAATAGGGGAACAGCTCCAACTCTTCGGATTAGAGCCTCAGGCAGGGAGAGGATGTGATGAGTGACAGCAGCCACTGAGGCCCTCCTGAAGAGGAAAAAGGCATCAGTCTGCAGCAGAGCTACCATCCAAGGAAGTTTGCCAGTTCCCGGTGCCTCTTAAACCCAGTTCAGGGTAAGAAGCTGGACGGGGCCCAACAAAAGGTTGCGAAGACAGTGAGCGGTCTAAGCACACAGCTTCTGAGGAGGGGCTGAGTTGGGCTTGTCTAGCCTGACACAAAAGACACCAAGTGACAAAGAACTATCTGAAAGCATGAAAAAAGGAGTTACAAACTGTACCAGAAGCAAGATCAACCCCATGGAATAAAAAGGTGGGATAAAAAAGGTAACAGAAAGAAGCTGCATCTCAGAAAGTCTAAATTGGATTTTTTTTCCTTTGTTTTTTTTGTTTGGGTTTTTTTTTTTTTTTTATTTTGGTTGGTTGGTTGGTTTTTTTTTCCCCTTAGGAGTGATGTACAGCAGTTGAGAAGGTATTCCAGAGTAGCTGTAGTATATCCATCACCAGATATTTTCAATACCCATCAAGACAAAGATATGGCTGGCCTTACCATGATTCTCATAATAATCCTGCTTGGACAGGAATTATACAGGGATACTTCCAGGTGTTCCTTCTGAAACAAAATATTCTGTCATCTGTAACTTATCTGGATAGGTGCATAGCAGTCCTCACAAAGGGCTGAGAAAATTGACTGGGATAAATGTGTGAGCACGATGTCCCACTCCTGGATAAATGGAATGGCAGTGCTGGATATATTTGTGAATCCCTGTCTGCACTGACTTCACATGTGGAGGAGATACTGTCAGGTCATGGAAAGGTGACCAAGAAAATGTGGGAATGTCTGGACAAAGAAGAACAGTAGTTTAGGGCAATTCAGGCATCTCAAAGGAATAGCAAGTTAAGGGAACCATGAACAGAGGCAGAGGCAGAACCTTACTCTGGTTATGTTTGACCTGAAAGACAAAACCAAACCAGAGGAGAGTGAACTGCAGCTAAACAAGTCCCACACTATGAACTATATGGCTCCGAACATTAATTGTGTAATTTTTAATTCAGTCATTGTTTGTCCTGAGACTCTGCTACTACAGCCATAAAGCAATTATTAAAGAGGACAAACATTGACTCCAATTGACCTGTATTTATACTGGTTTATAACCTGACAGCAATTTAATGATTAAATAAACACTGAAAATTTGGGGGAGGAGGTAAATTGAACTAGAAACTGTGAATTACATAACAACATTAACTATCAAAACTGCTGATCATAAGTATTGAAATAAAGAAAAGCACTCCACAGAAGTTCTCCATGGACATGACCTTTAGCATCTAAATAACCAACTGGAGTAAAATATGTTAGGCTGTTCTGATGATAATTTATAAATGGAAATTTAAGCCCACAAAGAAAATAATCATTTTGCTAGGCTGACACATATTGGCATGCTGAGACTGCTTCAGAAATGCTCCATGATTATTCATTATATATTAAATTTCATGGGATATTTCCATAAGCCTTCACAAGAGTCTAACCCTGTTATTAGAAGTTCTCACCTTTCTCCTTCATCACCACTCAGCTATTTCAAATGCAGAGAAAGCAAGAAAACTTTTTTTTCTTTTAGTATGCAAAATGCACCATAGACAACTACAAATTCTAATGAGAACTTTGGCTTGAATTCCCAGTTTTCACACTTTCTTGTGATAGCTTTCTCTCTCAAGTGTGGCTCTTTTCTGGTAAGGGAACAGTGAAGAGGTTTGGTCAGTGGATATTTAAGAAGTGCTTTGAAGTAAAATAGTGCTCAGTATTTGTGTAGGTAATTCCAAAGCCCTGTGCTAAGGTTTCAAGTCTTTAGAAAATAATCCTCTAAAACTAAGAAATTTCAATTTCCTCTATTGTCAGTGGACAGACCTGATTTTGAAAATAAATTTTAAATTTCATTAAAAAGAAAATGAGCATTCATTGGAGGCTGGGAAAAGACACAGTTCCTGCCAGATTTTAAAGGAGCCTTATTCATATACTCAGTGTTTGCTTTTGGTCAAGGTGTGCAGTCAAAATTTGCACCCAAGTATGAAAATCTGAAGATGTCATCCAGTCCACGAAGTCTGAGCCTTCAGTTTCTGTCTATGTCTTAGACACACAGAAAGTGAGCCTTACTTTCTCCGGACAAGGAAAAGAGGTAAATAACCCTGAAAGCAGAAAACAGGATCATTCCTCAGACTTTCATCAGTACCTTGCAAAATTCATTTTGAAATAATTTTTTTAAGCACAAATTAGGTGATGAAATTAAACAGGACATTCTACAATTCTTCAAGAAGAAACATTTCCAGGGGATCCAGGAGATTGGATTCTCATTTTCCAGGAGACTGGAAACCAACTCCTTGAAAATCCTCAGCCCAGATGCAGAAAGAACTCACTATTCTGTCCCTCATCTACTCACACTTAGTCAATATTGAAATTTCTTTCCATCCATATCTAAGAAAAAAATTTCCATTTCAGAAGATATTAAATTCTTTTAAAAGTGGGGTGCAATGGGCTCTAGAAGACCCAGAATAGTGGAGAAAAATTAATCCAGCTATTCATAAAGGCAGAATCATAGAATCATAGATATCCATTGCATTGTTATAACTGCACTGTTTTCAGGGCCTTCAAAATTTTTAAAACAGGTAATGTCAGTCGTTTTAAATGCTATAGTCTTCTTCAGGAACTTCTTGTCTTTCTTCCTTCCCCTTACCTTTGTCTCTGTCTTTCAGAGCCTTGAGACCTGCTGGTTCTGCTGCTCTTTTTCTACATGTGGGCTATCACCTTTCTTTCCAGAGAACTTGCTCATCTGGGCTATAGCCCATACTTCACCTCTGGCACTGGAAAACCTCAATGGCCAAATGCACTTTAGCTGGTGGAGATCCTCCTTGATGGTTCTAAGCTTTTTAGATGCTAAAACCCCCCCCTGGAATGCTGGCTTTGTTTTTTTCTTAACTGAAGAATCCCACAGATTTGAAGGGAGTTTCACTTCAAATGCAGCTGACCCTAAAAAAACCCCAGGTTTGTCCCTCCCCTGTCCAAGGTCTTGAAAAACTCTCTTATCCTCTATGAATGTGAGAGCTTCACTGAAGAGTTTAAGCCCTTTCCCCATAAATAGAGGAAGCCAACTGGAGCTTGTGCAGATTGCAGGGAAAATCCTTGCAGCAATACTGCAAACGTGCTTAAATGTATTTAAAAAGGCTTTATGCGAAAGGACAATATATTAAATTTCCAAAGGCTGTGACAGAAACAAAGATGCTAACTGTGCACTTACTTTGCTATTGTTTTTATGAAGATAATTCTTAATATATATTTCTCTCTATGTAAATAAAAAATCTGAAAATAAGCCCATGCTGATTGCTATAGTTTGATGAAGTGGAACAACTTCGGTATTATTTATATTACAATGACGATGCAGATTTCTTTGCAATATAGTTTACACAGTTGAGTGGATTTATGGTTCTGAGAGGCAACATCTCATCAAAAAGAATAAAAGAATAAAGAGTGAGGGAGGCTATTTTGAGAACCTTAAAATGGAAACTCAGCTGGACCATTACTGCCAATATATCCCACAATGTTCTGCCAGCAGAAAGAAGATAAAATCTCTGTCTTATCATTTGACAGGAATGATACCTCCCAGATTTTTCTGAGGTTCCACAGGAGCTTTCTTCCATACCCCAGAAGGTGTAAGTTACATGGACCTGATCCAGCTCTATAAACAATCCAACTCCAACTCTGAAACCAGACTGAGCCATCAAAGAACTCTATATGAATAGGAACACTGAAACATTTAGGCATATTTATCCATCAGTCAGAGCACTGGTAGGAGTACAGAACATCAAAGTGAACATATGGAAAGGCCCACCAACTTCTGCAGCAATGCAGAGACTTTTTCCCATGTCCCTTTTCTTACAGTCATGCCAACATAAAGCTGGGAATGCTGTCCAATGAACAAGGCAAGGCCAGAACCACTCATCTGAGTGTAAGAACAGCTACAATGGTTTGTTGGCAGAGTCAGGACTGAGAAAGTTGGCATGTGAAACATGGAAATAAGCAAAATTCTTTGTACAGACTATAAAACACACACATCAGGAATGTATATAGGTGTAAAGTCACTTCTTTCTAAATGTTTTTTCAAAATTTTCAGTTGGCAGACTCCTGAACGTTTTTTACGTGTGGACAAGACCCTCACACAGCACACTGAAGGTTGCTTATGGTTAGAGATTGCTTCTCTTTCCTGTTGTTCCATATAGAAGTACTTGTCCTGGCTCAAAAATGCTGCACCACATAGCAGCTCAACCTCCATGTCCTGTTATGTTTAAAATTCTCTAGACAATTTACTGAGGAAAAAGTAAGTTGTGATATGTCAGTGTAGCTTGCACTAGACTGCTGAGGCCAAAAAGTGAGAAAGAATTTCCAAACAAGAAGTGGAAACCACAGGTTTCTGACAGAAATTGTTTGTTAACTGGGTAAAACTGACTGTTAACAGTCAATTTATAGGGGGAAAAAAAAAAGAGAGAGAGAGACAATAGTATCTACCTATTTAATTCAAGTACTGAGGTAATATTTATTGTTTAAGAAATTTGTGAACATTGAATCACACCATGGAATTGTTCCCATATGATTTCTGCCTCTATGAGGGCACAAGATTTTTATGTGCAAGACACCTTTTCAAGTGGTCTAATCTCATCCTTTGGTATATTCCGTCTTTCTCCTTCCTATTTTAAAAACATGCATTAGTTATCAAACCAACTTTTTTCTTTTACCAGTATTTACCAGTCTGCTAAAAACTCTTTTCTTGAACTAATTTTGTGTAAGTTTTTCACTTTTTTCTTTTGAGAAAAAATTAGTTTTGCTTTTGCAAGTACAAATATTTCCCTGTGGCTGTGATGTTTTTTGTTTTCATTTTGTATTCTCTTATTTCACAACTCTCCACTATCTTGATTTTAGTTTTCTGATGAAAGTCTTGACACCTAAACCCAACTTTGTAATTTTTTACAGTCTTTGTTAGAAGATATATAGACCTGTTCATTTGTATTTTTAAACAAATTGTATTTGTATTAAAAAATTGCCTGCCTTCCAAACAAAAATAATTGTGAAGAATTATTCATTTTCTCTTTTTTCAAAAAATTGCTATGACATTGAAAATTTATCAAAATGTTATGAAAATGTGCAGAAAGTTTTTGAAATTTGTCACTTTAGAGCTGATAACTTTTTGATAAAAATCTTAATGTAAATTTGATGAAAAAATTAAAAATTGGGAAATATGTTCTTTTCCAAACTCTTAAAAACAACTTACATATCATTGCACGAATAAAGTTTTAAATATTTCAACCAGTTGTAAACTGTATAATAATTAGGACTGTATATAGCACTGCAAATGGGCATTAACAAAGCATTTATGGAGTATTGCAGAGGATCTTAAGACATCCTTATTTTTTTTAAGCTTTCCACAATCCTTACCGTTCTGTATCTCCAGCCTTTTTTTGTTTCAAATGTTTGGGGTTTTTAAGGGTATAACTGGCTAGGTTTTGAATTCCATATCAGAGTAATAAGTTTAAAAAAAAAATAAAAGTTGTTGGGACAAATGGACTTAGATACAAATGTAAAGGTAAAAATTGTACCTTTCAGGTCATAACAAGCACAGTCAGTTATGATCCTCTATAAATGTAAACAGAAGAAATGTCAACAGATGCCACTGATATTTTATAATCAATCCAATATACTCCTCTTGGTTTGGCAGCTTGTAACTTGAACAAAATTCTTCCCAAACTAAAGTTGTGGTTTCTTTTTAAAGACAAATATCAATATTTGTTCATTCTATGTAAAATATTATACTCCTTTCCATTATTTGAATGTACAATTTGTATATTACAAATTATTACCAGTAATGGAACCATCCAAATATTTTCTTCCAACAAACAGAAAGACTGAAACTTTCATAAATGGTTTTCAGTCTCCTCAGTCCATCACAAAGAAGGTTTTAACCTGAGTTCACATACACTTGTTCCCTTGTGTGTTAACTACCCCAAAAATGCTACAAATGTAGAGCTTTGTTAATACATAAATAAGCAGTGAATCAAGGACAGATGAGTTCCTGGTTTAATATTAAGGAGAAACAGGAATTATATTGGTCCAATCACCTTTAGAGAATTAACCTTCTTATTCTGATTCTGTACTTCAGAAGTGGCTCATGTCTTTATGTGGACAAAGAACATAGAAACTGAAGAGGAATATTTATTTCTTCCAAAAGCACCAATACTTGGAAGCTTAAATGCCTTAAAGCCATAGCACTTTATTCTCTGAAAGAGAAATGGAAATGGAACATTTGAAGGTCCCACCTGATCTCATTTCTAACATTGCACTCCTTTGGCTAAGGGAGTCTCCTCCACCCAATGGAAAATTGGCCTCTGTTACCCCATACTTCAGGCACTATTTGAAGTAGTTGAGTCCTGCCACGAGGAAAAACTTCTCCAGGAAAAGTTCAGAGTCCAGCACGGCAATGTGGGCAGCCCGGCCTATCAACGTGTTGGCGGTGTTAGGCAGAGCATGAAACACGTTGTGTCTGATCAAAGTGCAGTCCTTGGCCCCAATCAAAGGCTGGAGCAGGTTGTTGATCATTTCTGCGTAAACAGGACCTGAAAAAGAGTTGAGATATCATATGTGCAGGCCAAAGCTCCCAGATCTTATTGTTTTTTCCAGTATCTTTTACTTGCAGTTGCGGCAAGAAGGATAATGGAAGCAAGGCCTAAATAAATGTAAGAGCAGTCCAGTTCAAAGATTTGCCCAAGCGCCAGAGTGGTGCTCATCTAATGGAGGCACTGGCCATGAGGAGGAAACTGCTGAAGTTTTTTAGCATGAGGACTGGGACATCCTCAGCCTTTAGTCACCTTTCCTCTGTCAGTGAAGAAAATGCTCAGGTTTCTTTTAGGGGAGTGGGGTCGGACTCACACTGCCTGTGGATTCAAATGTGAGAGGGTCTGGCATGACACAGGTCCATTTGGGTTTCTCTGGGATGTTAATGCAGGAAGGACATCATGTAGATAACTGAGGTGTTTATAGGGGCAGAAACAATGGCTCAGGAAACACGTACAGATAAATGGACTAATCTGGCTCCTGCTTGGTCAAACATGTCCCCGAGGAACAACCACTGCAGGAGAGTTGAAGAATTACCTTTTAATTCATGTCTGAGGTAGGATAGCAAGAGTTGTCATTTAAGTAAGGGGTGTGAAGGTAACCACGCTGATTATTGGGCCTGTGTGTCTCTTTCTGCTTCCAAAGAGTACCTCCATTTCTAGGTAATCACATATGTGAGATGGGGGTGAAATTGCACTGAACAATATTCCTGGGCATAGTATCAAACTGAAGCCATGAAACATTTTATAAATGAGGAAGACTGCCAATAACAAAGGCAATAACTGGGACAACACACAACCTGAACTCACAGGAGGGCCTCTGGTGGTGAGTCCTGATGTGTTTTACAGATTTTATTACAAACCAATACAATTTTATATCTGTCCCTTAAATTATCTTGCAATCATTCAAACACTATTGAAAACAAAGGGAAAACCCCCCTACTTTGGATGTGTTGAGAGAGTTTTCATTATGTGTAAAAATGGGGAGACAATAAGAGTATATCAGTACACTACAGAAAAACAGTTCCATTATCTCTTTAAAAAAATAAAATTAGGAAGGGGAGAAAGCAGTAAGAAAGCTTTGATTATGACCTGATTGAAATTCGTTTTCATCAGGCAAAGAGCTTCTTGAAAAGCTTCTTTTATTGATTTCAGTAATTTCCTGTGGGAAGCAAACACTTTCTTCCTTATCAAATAAACATTTGAGTTTTCATCATGCTGATGAAAAACCCTTCTAATGTAATGACCTCTGTTGCACAAAAATGCAATTCTTCAACAGCCTTGGGAATATAAAAAAGATCTTAAACATACCTGTGTGTCTGTCCTTAAGTGCATTTTTGCACATTTCTATTCTTGCTGAGTGAAAGGGTACATATCTGTCTTGGGGTGAGGCCACTAACACAACATTTTTAAAATACTGAAGACCTGTGGCAAATATATTAAATACATTAATCACAATTAAGCACAGTGGTGAAAATGCATACAGTGTCAGCATGACTATTTAATGTTCAAAGGCTTTTGAAAATCTGCAGTGCAAAATAGTTGATAGTTATTAAAACATGTAGCACAAGCTTAGAAAGATTCATAACAGCTTAATCACATTTCTGTTGCTTCTGTGAACTATTTGTTACTTATCAACACTCACACAGGTTAATTGTATGTCAGCAAAGAAAAGTAAGAACTCTCTGTAAAAAAGACTCTTATTGAAACCTTATTCTTGCAAATATTTATACCTCTAAACAGGAGCTAGTTCACAAATAACACAACAAATTAGTAAAATTCTCAAACAAAATAGAGAGGGAGAAGAAAAGGACATTGCTATGATGTCACACTGTTATACCAGTGTTGAGCGAGCCTTAGGATCCATCCAGTCCCTGAATTCAGCAGTCACTTGATGAATCCACACTGCTGGTGCATCAGCTAAAAACCCCAAATCCTCCCTCTTTCCTGGAGGTAATGGAGCCACCGATGAGCTGTGGAAACAAGCCCCTGCTCTTTGACCAGTCTAGGGCCTCTTGAATGCTCCGTCACCCACATTTAACAGCAAGGTAGAAGAATGGACAATGATGACATAATCTACTTGTCCAGAGAGTGTCCTGAGCACAAAAGAGCTGTGGGTTTGTTCTTCATCTTTCCCTCCCTCTTATGGGAAAGTGGTCCAGAACCAAGGCCAGGCTGGATGGGGCTTTTAGCTGCCTGGTCTAGTGGAAGGTGTCCCTGCCCACAGCGGGGGGATTGGAACTGGATGATCTTGAAGGCCCCTTTCCATTTTTCTATTATTCCACGACTGTGATTTCTACCCTTTCATAGAAAAGCTGACCATCACCACCACAATGAAAAGTCCTGCTGACTGCCTTTCCAAAACCTGACTTAAGCTGTTTATCATTTTCTTCTTGTGCAGTCAACTGAATTTGCAACTTCAGTCTGAAGTAAAAGGTAGGAGAAGCCCCAGTGAGTGTTACCATATCTAAAACCTTATGTGGAGAGGTTAAATAGGGAAGAATATTTTATTGTGGGTTTTGTTTTAGATTTTATTTTCAAGACAAGCACAAGGAACATTTTTTAAAGAGATTGAAAAGTAGCAGGGACTTCTACTTAAATAAAAAAGAAATTACTGGAGGCTTAAAGGGTCATCTGGGAATGTAGGCACAACACCGCTTCTGGCATTTCTCCCTCTGTAGGTTCTCCCATTTTGTTTTGGGAGAAGGGTGCCAGAGCAGGGGAATCTCTCTATTGAATCAGTATGCCAGCTCATACGTTCACATACGGACCTATAAACATCTTCAGATATTTTGCCTAAGCAACTTCCTGGATGATTCTGGCTTTACAGACAACTCCCTCCACATTTAAATTTCTGCTTTATCCATTTTCAAGGACAAGACCTTCATTTATAGCCTCTTATATCTCCAGTCTACCAAGCTAACAAGCAGCAAATCACTTTGACTCACAGCACGTGCTTGGGAATTCATTGCTTGGGAAGTTACAATATGAGCTTTCTGTGTAGACCCAATTTTATTTGAACTTGACAGTGGCAAAGCAGTCATCAATTGTATTCAATGGAAATAAGAGCTACGGAATCAAGGGAAAAATTCAAGTGACACCAATTTACATCAAGTTCCTGTCGTTGATTGAGTTATGTAGTTTGTATCTGTAGAATTTAGATGTTCTGTTCATATTAACACAGTCTTTGTTTCCTATTAGCAGTGTACAAAGGATGAGAAAAGAATTAAACATCAAGTAGTGATCTTGTCACTACATACATAGCACAAGTTTTGTCACACACAATATTAAAAATAACACTTAAAAGAAAAAAATTGCTTGAACAGAAGGATCATGCTTGCTTTCTTTCCTTAAGAAAAGCCTTATTTATTTCATTTATTCATGACAGACCAAAGAAGGGGAAAAATGACTCTCTATTCAGACATCATTTTTCTAGTGTGAGGCCATACATCTCTCTCTGTAGTACAGAAGTGTCAGAACAGACATGAATAAAATTTGCTCTTCATCTCACAGAGTCATATTTCCTGGAGACAAGAGATGTTAAAAATACAAAAAATAATAAAAAAGGAAAAATGGTTTTCATCTCATAGCATAAATTAAGCAATGATGGCCTGTCAAGAATGATGTTTCTTGCTTGTGGAATATAAACTTAGGAGCATGTTTACTGCTGCACGAAGGTCTTATTTGATGTTAACAGTTTGGCAAATACATTTTCTGATAACTTTCACAGAAAAAGAGCACAGATGAAATTCATATTAGATTTTAGACAGGGCACACCTTCTAAAAAGTATGCTTAAAGAATGATCATTAACAAAATGCAGATTTCCTTCACTCCCTGGAGGATAGGCCAATCCAGAACAAGCCAATGGAATAGCCCATGGCGTTTACAAAGGCACATCAAGCCCTACTCACCCGTTTTTTGGCTGAGCTGATAGAGGAAACACTTGCGCAGATCCGCGTTGTCCCTGAAGGTCAGTTGCAAAAGCGACCCTGACTTTTTCAACTTCTGCATGAGCCATAGACCTGGAATGAAAATTGATGCACATTTTTCTCCTGTGTAAATCATCAAGCAGGGGAGTTAAAGACATGTGCCTACAGTAAGGATAGCATTGTAAATTAGTAGAAGTCTTTTGTATTGTTGTACTCCTAATCAACAGGGAGAAAAGTCTAAGGATCTCGTGGATGGAGGCAACAGTTTTAAACTAAAAGAGAGTAGATTTAGGCTATATATAAGGAAGAAATTCTTTACAATGGGGGTGGCGAGACACTAAAACAGGTTTCCCAGAGATGTGGTAGATGTCTCATCCCTGGAAACATTCAAGGTCAGGTTGGACAAGGCTTGGAGCAAACTGATCTAATTGAAGATGTCCCTGCTCATGGCAGGGGTGGAAGTAGATGATCTTTAAGGTCCTTTCCAACCCAAACCATTCCATGATTCTGTAGTTGTCTCATGGTAGCAGGAAAACGCTCAGGAAGACTGAAATGTGGGACATTCCATTTCCATAATAAAGTTTCTTTTTCCAGCTGTGCAGATGCCTCTCTTTATTTGCAGCAGAAGTGGGAGACTAAGTGGAGACTAAGGGTCATCTCTTGTTGCTGCACACCCCATGGCTTTCCAAGGAGCACTATGATGGACCTTACAACTGTATTTACAGTTGTAGATACTGAAAGCCCCTCTCACTGCAATTTTTTTCTGTGTGGGTTTGAAGTCTTCAGCAAATATTTTCTACAATTTCTACATTCAAGTCACACTACGATAAATTCCTACCTCCATGTGTTGCCCTTTCATGCACTCTGCCGTGGACCACAGCCAGTCAAAGCTTTCCCATCAACTCTTACCTGTACTAACCAAAGTGCTGTTGTTGTAAAGGGTTCCCAGGTGAGGCCCAGAGAGGGACAGGAAGGTGTGTAACTTGTTGAGGTAATAGCGAAACCTGGGGCGAGTTAGTACAGATCGAATGATGACATTACCAAGGGAATGCCCAATAAAACTGTTGGGAAAGAAAGAATTACATTAACATGAAACCCATCTGTGTTTTCTTTAAATTAAACATAAGCATGGCACAAATGGCTCCGGGGGGGGGACTCTATCAGGGCTTTCAATAAGATCCTTTAGTTATCATTTAATGTCTTTTTTCAGCCTTCAAGATTCTTTTTCATCTGTAACAATGTAAAAATTAGTCTCAATGATTCAATGGTTTTTGACACAGAGCACTTTAGGAAAAGCTAATTTCACTGGATGTTGCTCATGTAACTCAAAGAGTTACAGACTATTAGTTATCATAAGGCTTACCTTATTCGGGATATGGAGAGGTTGTACAACTGGATATGCTGAATAATTTCATCCAATAATCGGTCGGTCATTGTATCAAAATCAGCAAAAGTATCAGTCTGGTGAAAAATGAAATGAGTTGAATTAAAATACATTACACTTATTGCAGACTGATGTTATTTTCAAAGTCAAATGCAAGCAGAAATGTAATAACCAGTGTAAATTTTCTTTAGAGATGTTCAAGGGGGAGAAAAAAGGGATTTTTCTCAGTCTCCAGGTTCTCTTTTAAATTGAAGTTCTTCTTTGAGAGAGGTTGCTGAGTGATTCCAGAATCATAAGCATGATGCTAAAGCAGCCTGACTTGACACTGGTGAGAACAGCTAATGCTCAGCTGCTCTAGATACCAGGCTCTGCACGAGGAAGAAAAGCTTTTGGCATTTCAGATTCAACAGATTCCCGCAATAAAATACTTTACAGCATTATACATTGACATGAGGGTTATGCTGATGCTAAGGATGTCATCACAAAATTATTTGGCCATCTTAATCAAATGCTGTGTGTTTGTTATTCAACAGCCATTAGTAAGAGAATGAGTGCTAGAGACAGATGAATAATTTGTTGCTTGCAACAGTACTGCCAGTTGTGAGACAATAAAACAAGCAATATATTTCCAGTCTATACTATTACAGGCAGATCTTATTCAGAACTTTGTAATTTGGCAATCCAACAGGACTCTAAATCAAACTCATAACTAATGAGATGCCACAAAACAATCATCACATGTTGGAACAGCTATTCAGAGCAAACATATGAGTAATTAATGCTTTTGAAACATATCAGTAATTAATGCTTTTGTGACACAACTCATCTTGCTAATTGCAGCTCTTGCAAAGGAAAACATGAGCATATTCACTTTGCAATACAGACTTAAAATAAATGTTCTCATAAACTACAAACAGTCCACTAACCTTCTGCCTGTTTGTTTTGTCTGCATTGATAATTAATGATTTCCTCCTAGGCTCATTATCCCAAACCTTTCAGGTTGTTTAAAAGTGGAAGAATATCAGCCTGGATGTTAATCATAAACAAAACACATCAAGCATCATATTTCACCTGATTGTATCTCCATCCTTTACTATCATTTCAGCCTGATTG
The DNA here is from genome assembly GCA_013397115.1 of Edolisoma coerulescens. Lineage (NCBI taxonomy): Eukaryota > Metazoa > Chordata > Aves > Passeriformes > Campephagidae > Edolisoma > Edolisoma coerulescens. The sequence continues at coordinate 1,195,222 of VWZW01000395.1, read as the reverse complement.
AGCTTGTCAAATGCATCACAAATGAATGCCTAAAAAAAGTGGCTTGAATTTTCCTCTGTAAGGCAAACCAGCTAAATGACTGACTTCTTGGGTCATTTTCAGTGTAGTTCTCAGAGAAGGGAAAAACAGTGGCAAGATGCTTTACAACATTAAAACAGCCATCAAGCCACCCAAGGTTCCACTCCCAGTGCTATGAGAATTTCCCCACCTTCCCAGACAATAAATCTTCTAAATAGTTTCAATTATGGGCTCTGGATAATCTTAAATAAAGATGTTGTAAGATGTTTCATTCTCTGAAAGCATTCTCTTCTCTGAGAAGAGGCCTTGATGGAAGTATGAACTGTTCTTCTCACTATTTTCACCTTGCTTATGTTCTCTGTCCAAGTCTGCTGCTGACAGAGCCATGCACTGGAAGGTGGCAAGATCACAGACTTACACCAACCAGCCACTTCAAAATATAAAAGCTGATGAAACAAGGTTGGAAAGTTTTGACTCAGGTTTCTCAGGTACTCATAAATCAGAATAATGTTTCTGACTGCACAATGGAAATCCTTATCTTGTGCATAAAGTTAGGCCTTTGGTCATAAATATGGCTCCATTGCCAAGCAAAGCACAGGATTCATTTCTGTTTCTCTGCCTAGACCAGCAATCAATTTTTCTGGAAGACATTTCTTTGTCATTCAAGGAAGTAAATCACACAAACACTGCAACAGGAGAAACAACGGCTGATGCAGCACAGGGAGCTGACAACACCTGCTGGATATTCCACATCCTCCGGAGAATTTAGCATCACTAAACTTGCTGCTCTCTGTTGGTGCTGTGTTGCAGAGGCACCAGGCTGCCAAGTTTGCAAACTGGCAGGATAAATCCCTTTTCTTCCTCTCAGGTCCAGTCCTATTACTGCTAATGCCATTGCCTTTGACTTTAATGCCAGGAATACTTTCCAACAGGTTTGAACACCCTATCAAATTAGACAGGAATAGAACCAGGCCTTTGTACCAAATACTACATAAAACTCTCTGAATTCCCAAGTGCTTTTGTTTCACTCAGCGGGTGAAAAGGCTTTTGTTGAAGGCACTATTTCAGCAACCTAAAGAAAGACAGAAATTAGCTCTGTACTACCTGATTTCTTTCAGACATTAGGAAGTCCAGTTTTCCACCAGGAAGTCCCAGTTCTATAAAAGTCTTTACCAGCCGCAGATCTGCACTGTTACCTAGGAACAAATGGTACTTTGTAAGATGCAATTCAACAGAAAAATAACCAATATGGAGTCAATTTAACACAACAACCACGGAGCTCTTGCTAAGTGCTGCTAAGAAGGTTATCACATCTCAGGTTCAAGCATTGAAACAGCGAGAGAACAGGAATTCCCACAGCCTGCCCCAGGTGGGCTGGAGCTCACCTGCTGCTGTGGGGGACTGCATAAATACCGGGGAAGAAAGGGCAAAGATCAGGTCCAGAATAAATCTGTCCTCTATTTGCTGAACAGCAGAGGTAGGACAAAATGACAAGAAGCTGAGGTGAGGCCCCCAGGGACACCTCAATACCTGTGCTGGGTATAGGGCTGTGCCTTCAGGTGCAGAGTAGCCCATCTCAAGTGTTCACAATTAGAGGTGGTGCTGAAATACTGTCAGACTCCTTGAGAGATGCCTCATTCTGTTCTAGGAAATTCCAAAGTCTTCTGAAATATTTTGTTGGTGAAGGGGTTACCACCACCTCACGAGAAGGGCATTCCTGCTGCTGGGATATTCGATGGCAAACGGTCCTTGCTCAAGCCAATGGTTTTTTCCCTTTTTTTTTTTTTTTATATTTCAGAGCCTCTACCACTTCTTCTCTGTAGTTTCAGTGTTAACATCTACAACTTTCTAATTGATATCAATTAATTTGTTAAGAGAAAGTTCACATTTAACATAACCACTTCCTGCTCAGAAAGCATATGCACAAAAAAATCTCAGGACATGCTTCCTCTGCAGTGAAGATGATTTTTATTCTCTCACTTTCTAAAGTCAGCCACTATCTAATCTGTAACAGTGTCTTGGGGGTTTAAATAACATTTTCCTCCTGGGGACATACTGCAAAACAACCAAGCATCTGTGGAAAGACAAGAGGAGTTGCTGTAATGTACTCTTCCTGTACATGGTAGGACTGATGTGCTTTGGTGTAGATTTCTCTTTAAAAAAAAAAAACAAAAACCAAAAAAAACCACCAAAAAACTATAAACAGGTAGCAGGACCCCATTTATTAGCAAAAAATGTTTAATATTCCCCTAGATCCTTTATTAAAATGGACTGAATAGCATAATAAGGAATAAATACTTAGCTAAAACACATACTTAGACTCTCCATTCTTTCATACTTGCTGAACGTCTGCCTTTTGTTTTTTTTTAATTTACACAAAAATGACTTACAAACAGCAATTCTTCCTGGCCTTACCATCCAATCCGTGGACACAGACAACCAGGTGAATTCCATCTTCCAAATTTTCTTCCTCTTCCTCTGGTGGAAAATATGGGATATCAGAAGCTAGTACAGATAAGTCACTGTACAGAAATCCTTCAATCTTCATTTCTTTTTTAAATTTTTCTTTGGCCTGATAAAAACTGGAGAATACATTAATTAATCACAATAGAACTGGGTGTTCAGCAACAAACCGTCAAACTAGAAATGAGGAGGCTTGTCTTTGCAAGAAATTATGTTTTCAGCTTTCAAGTAGAGACCTGGATGCAGTTCCTTATCTATTAGCACTGAGAGAAGTCAGAATTAAGAGAAGAAACTCTGTTTCTCAGTAATTTGGCTATATATAGGGAAGAACTAAAGTGCATTAGCAACTCACACTTGCCAGAGGAATGAAAGAGTAGCAAAAAACAATTTTCTGGTAGCTCATAAAATTAGACTGAGGTATAGAATTAGCAATTTTGCCTCTTAACAATGTGATTGGCCCTACAGGCACTGAAATGAAAAATGTATAATTTTGCTACCACCAGATTCACTTACAGTCAGATAGAATGTGTTCTCCCCCTTCCTCAAGCTAGAGTTAAAGGATGCACCTCATGTTGTAGGTATTTTTGGGTTTATTTGGTTTTGGATTCTTTTGAAAACATTTAGTAGCATTTAGAAGAGCATTTCAATGCTGAAAGAATTAAGATAACAATTTTACTACCAAAGGTCTAAAATTTGATGCCTGAATTCACCCTGAAACATCCTCTAGCTTCAGATGCCAAACTCTTCATTGGCTTTTTTGACTTAGTAAAACTTATCCAGGTAATTTAGGAATTACTAATCACAATGTAAGAGCAGAATTAAGTAGAAAACTGGGATGACCACCTTAGGAGGTATAACCTTTAAAGCTTGGGGATATCTTAAGGCCACTTGATATAATCATAGAATCATTAAGATTGGAAAAGACCTCTAAGATACTCAAGTCCAATGGTGAGAAATTGCTTACATCAGCCCAACTAATTTTAAGGGACACGAGAATGAAAAAAATAGCTTTTGGGCCCTGAATCTGGAAGCCTTGGATTCATGTGCATAAATACATGCTCAAATGTTCTATTTCACAAAGAAGAAACAATTTCTGTGCTTAGATATTTCAGGAATTAAGAATGGTGTATAAAAAAATCTTCAGGATGCTTTAAAAAAAATAAAAATAGAGTCTTGGGTTGAAAATGAATGAACATGCAGACAGATAATATTTTGGGCAGCTGAATGGGTTGAGAAATTTCAGTGCTACTGTTTTTCCTCGGCAGAGCAGAGACACCAAACTATAATGGAAAAATAAAAGTGCTAGAGTGCCAATCTGTGAAATGGGCTCCTGTGACATCAAGGTCACGATGTGGCACTTTTACATTGGACAATGAAGCAAGAAACAAAAATAATGCCTCTTCTCCAGCTATCCATGATTCCAATTCTCCTATTTTTCCAGTTCGAGAAGGTGAAGTTGAGACATACCAGCCAATCTGAACCCACCATTTCATAGTTTTGCTACAGAGTGGAATTATTAAAGCAGAAGAGAAAAAGAGTCTGTGGCACTGCCACAGTGATCTGACAATCTGGGATCGATGCTCTGGTATGGATAGCCTCGATTACATGAAGGAGGGTCAGATCTCAAAGATTATTTAGACACCTAAATCCCACTGCTAGTCATGAGAATTAAGGACCTGATATCTTTGGCAATCTTGGTCTCTCTGTGTTTTAATCCTTCCTGTCCATTCAGATTATTCATTCTATATGAACCATTTGTCTGTTTGTATTATTTATACTGAAATTCCTCAGGCAACTGTCTCAAATGCAAGCTTCCTGTATGCCAAGTGCATAAGGGTCCTGAACTGTGTCAGGGTCTCTCGGCATTACTGTTACATTAATGAAGTAATTAGTCATTCTTACTTCAGCATCCTTTCGTTGGTCTCTTCATCCATCTCCTCGGAATTAGAACAGACAACTCCGAACGAGCCCAGCGGCTGGCGCGTGATGGGGAACGCAGCCTGCTTTGCCGAGGAGCCCGCCATGGCAGGGGTCTCTTTGAGCACGGAAGAAAAGGGAAGACAGGTGGCTGTGCAAGAGACGGACAGGTTAACCACATCAGCAGCCTTTCTGCTTTCCAGGGCTACTCCCTCTGTCGCGGCCAAAGGAAACCCGGTGCCGTTGGCTACAAGTTTATTCTCTTGGCTGTTGGGCTCCTGAGGACATTCAGCCTGGTGGGACCCTGCCGCCGGGTCTGCTGAGGCAGGTGAGTCATTGAGCTCAATTTCTTGCAACCCCTGCATTTCTGCATACACTGCTGGGCTCTCATGAGTGAGAGAGCTGCCACATTCTCCTCGCAGTGAGCCAAATTCAGTGGAGGTTTCTGAAGGAGCTGTAACAGGATAGCAAAAATCTGGTACCACATTTATGCTTTGTGAAAAACTCTCCTCTCCTGAAATTCTACTATTGGAGGAGCCCTGTGGTATTTTTAAACTGTCCGGCTTAAATTTATCCTTTGGATCCTCAATGCATGTATCAACCTTATCTATATTTTTGTCCAAGTAATTAAAAGCCCTTGATGTTTTTAAGCTGCACTCACCGTTGATCTCCAGTGACAGGCACTCAGAGACATTATCTTGGAGCTGCTCCGGACAAATGGGTGCTCTTGTATTTTCCAAACTACAGCAAGTCTCTGGAAAACCTTTCTCTTCCCCCCCTTGTAACTCAGTGTTACTGCTACTGTGTTTGAGGAGGGGTTTGGGATGTCTTCTTGGTTCTAGTTTTCCACTTTGAGTACTGATTTGACACTCAGAGAAGTCCATGATTACTTTTCCATCTTTATCCTCTGTTTCCATGCAGCTTCTTAAGTTTTGATCTGAATCTCCTGAGGTGGCTTCGATGTGTTTTGATATATCCACCTCCTCCGTGGGCTCCTCTGGGCTACTGATCTGAGGAGCTGAGACAGATTTCGTAAGTTTGGTAAGCTCCACTTCCCTCTCTTCTTCCTCAAAGGGCAAAGAGCTGATGGATGTGAGTGACGCCTGGATACCACTGGGCAAGCTGGTGTTGCTTTCCGTGTGGCCACCCTCCAGGGAATTTCGGTGGATGGCGTGCCTCCGGACCAGGTGGTGCAGGATCTCTCGGTCACTGGGCAGCTCCAAGGCCCGGCTACGAGCATCAGACCATGCCACCGAGCTTGGTTCACTTTCAATGCCTGAATCAGATATTATGGAGGAAGATCTTTTTATGACCCCTGACATCAGGATAAATTCCTCACTGTCCTCACCCCGTAGCTCCTTTGCAACTGATTTCACTTCACAGCTGTGTGAAGACAAACCTTTCAAAACAGGGAGATGAGTCTTGGTGTCTGCATCCTCTGGTTTTCCAAGACTGGTCAATTCATTCAGTGCAACCTCAGATGAAGTGAAATTGGTTTCAGGATGACCTAATTCATCTAGTTCATGTATTTCAGTTCTGTCTTCCAAGCCATCAGTTCCACATGCTCCACACTCATACTGAGCACTGACAATTAACACAGGCTCACTTTTGTGAGAGTCCTTATTGCTGGGTTCCATGTCTCCACAGGTAACATCCACCCCAAGTCTATTATCTTTTAATAAAACTTCCTTGGATGTTTTAAAGTCTTCTGACATGTGTTCTGTATTGCCTGGCTCTGAGTCAGAAATAGTTTCCTCTCTTGAAACAAAAATATTTTCAGGTTTCCTTTGGCCTTCTTTGTTTACTGTACATACCTGAGATGTGGAGTGCTGGTTTGAACCCTTAGCAGCAGCTTCAGTACTGCTGTGTAGGCATGAGGGATTCCTGTTTATCCTGTCTGTGTGTATTAGTGGAGTATCTTTCCCAAAGTCTCCTTTCATTACTGCAGTGGCATCATCTGATGCACAGTCTTCATTTTCCTGTGTTACATCCATTTGAGTATTCGCAGGAACCTCAAAATCTGGGAAAACTTCCAAATTCTGATCTGAAAGAAAGAAAGAAAGAAAGAAAAATAGTAGAATTACCTGTAAGAATACAACAAATCACCCCAAAGAATTATGAGACTTTGAAAATGGATTTAAAGTCTAAAATATTATTCTATACATTTATATTATAAAAATTATATATGCATTAAAGGCATATTACAAATGTACATATCAGAGTGCATTTAACTAGAATTACACTCACTGAACAGTTAAAGTTAGGGCAAAGAAGACAATATTAATAAATACACTTTGCTCAGTATAACTGTACCTATACTGCTAACATTCAGAGCATAGGTAAGCAAAACAAAATGGATACTTCTTTGTATTCCTGGTGTCATTCAACACTGTTCATAGTATAGCCCTTACTTTGAATCAGTTTAATACTCAGCTTAGTAATTTAAATATCTTTAATGTCAAAATTTCGGCAGTAGAATAACTGTGGAAGAGTGAAGATTTTGCATCACAGGCTACATTCACTAGACTATGGACACCTATAATATTAATACATATCGCTTCCTTGGTAATCTTAATGGTTGAGTGAAAAGAATAAGGTAGTAAGTCTATGAGGTTTTACTAAGTAACTCTGGAACTAAATAATTTCTTAATTAAAAATTTGATTTGAGTACTCAAAGGGCAAAATATTTTTTGGAAGGCAATGTTGCCTTTCAGGGGAAGGTGGGACTTTACACTGAAATTGTGGGGTTTTGTTCTGAGATTTCTTACCACTAGATGTCACAGTGGGGATATCAGTCTAGTGTTTTACCTTTGAATTAATACTGTAGCAAAAATCCAAAAGATCTGATTTTTTTTTTCTCAATTTTCCCTCCAGGTTTTTTAACAAAACAGCTTAATTTAAAGATGAAAAATGTGAAGGAAATACTCTTCTGTTAGGGAAAACACTAAAATTCAGCTGCATTACTTAGGAGGTCACACTCTCTTCTGAGCTCATAAGCACAAGGGATGTGAGATCAATTATCCTGAGCTGGGGAAGTACCTCCCTCAGCTCGAGCTGTCTCGTGGAGCTGTGCCCTGTGGTGTTTCACTCACCTGTGCAAGGCATGTCTGTGTACCTGTCTTCAAAGATAACTGGTAGCGTGTTCCAGTCCCCATCGATGTCCAGGCATTCCGCCGGCAGCGGGGGCATGCTGGTGAAATAATCCGAATTACGAATCTCTGTAGAAATCTGTGCGTGGCTTTGGATCCTGGCAGCAAAGTACAAAACAAACTGAGTGTTTGAGCAGTTACTGTGCCATTTCTCCATTACTCCTGCGAGCCCAGACATGCAGGCAGAGGTCAATCAATGTGTTTAAAAGGAGAAGGAAGCGGTTTTGTATGATGGGGGGTACCCAGCACTCTTAGAAGGTTTCCATCTCTCAGTTAGAGATACCTACAACTTGCACAATCCCTTCCTGAAAAACCTCAGTGTTTTTGAAATTATTCCAGATCCCACTGCCACAGGCTCCTGTTAGCTGCCATAACCCATTGCTGTCCTCCCAAGGGTCTCGGCTGCTGGCTGGGACTGGATCACTCAGCTGGTTTCTGGTCAGGAAATGAGGTCTATCACTCCGGCTGTGGTCAGGGTTTCAAAACCCAGATGCAGAAAGCAATGATCAAAAATTTGGTTGAGCAGTACAGGGAAGAACAAAACCAAGAAGGATGCATGTTAAGTCCTCTATCTCACTTGTACCAGATCTCAGAGCACTGTGGTATCTCACACATGTACAAATCTGGGAGAGCTAAGGCACATTAATTCACCCACTGTCTCTTGGCAGAGTCATAGAATCACAGAATGGTTTGAGTTTGAAAGGACCTTCAAGATCACTTAGTTCTAACCCCCTTGACATGGGCAAGGACACCTTTCACCAGAGCAGGTTGCTCAACCTGTCCTTGAACGTTTCCAGGGATGGGGCAGCCACGTTTCTGAACAACCCGTTCCAGAGCCCCACCACCTTCACAGCAAAGAATTTCTTTCTGATATCTAATTTTAATCTACTCTCTTTCAGTTAGAAGCCATTCCCCCTTGTCCCATCGCTACATGTCCTAGTAAAAAGTCCCTCTCTGGCTTTTTTGTAGCCCCCCCAACTGTTTCCATCATTTGGGCCACTCAAAATGCTGCCTAGCTCTCCTCAGTGAATGTGAAATTAAACTGGCAGATGAATATGTGTTTGGTTATAATAAATACAATAATTTTTTTTTCTGATGAGCTTTCCTATTTAAACATCTGTCTCAAAAATTGGGAAAAACATGAAATACAAAGAGTAAGGCAAAAAGATTTTCATAGATGGTCAGCTGAAAGCAAATATGTTCTTCATCTTAAAGCCATTAACCCTTTTCTGATTATTACTTACCCTTATGAAAAAGATGAATAATTGATATTAAAATGAGTGAGGAGAAATATTTTTGTCTGTAAAATCTAGGGAGGGTATGTCACCTACTAGAGGCCTCCACCCTGTTCCATACCCAGCCTACTGGAAATGGTGTGTCCTCTTCTGCCTAGGCAGCCAAATGCTCCCAGGCACATACGTGCACAGCTTCACACAAACCCACAACAGCATGGGAGGCAAAAAACCAGCTCTTGTCTAGTAAGAAGGAAAAAAATAAAGAGGGGGAAAAGCCTTGCTGCTTGAGGTGGTTGCACAGCACCTGGCACACTGAGCACTGATCTCAGCTGGAGACTGTGTGAACCCAATTAATAATCCCTACTACCACTCCCAATATTAATAATACTCTGACAGCCAAGACTCTGTTTTTCCAACTACATCACCTAGCAAATTCAGAAAGAAAACGTGACTCTGCCACGACGCCTGTATAGACCAGATTTTCTACACAGACCAATTAATGATTTTTTAAACTATTTTGTTTGTTTTGGGTTGTTTTTTTTTTACTTACTCTCCTTGATAATCACTGAGAAAAACATTATGTTAATCTGTAGGAAATGGGCTATTTCTGTGACTGCCTGGAGAAATAGAAGCACTTCATGCAATTAAGCTTCCCCCTGTGCAGGGTTATATTTGTTTGAATGGGGCCATGAGTGTCTGTGTCCTCACCCCAGGATCTTGACATGGGGTTGTCCTTGCACACAGCTCACAAAAATCCTGACATGGGAGAACCAAATGAACGCAGCTGGGCCCCTGCAGCCATGGTGCTGCTCTAATTTGGCAGAACAAGGCAGCCTTGTACAACCCATCCACTAATGAAGTCATGGCCCTTTCCATCAACACTGAACCAGCCTTAATGTCCCCAATGACAGCTCTGAGACAGGCAATTTTCTCCTTTGCACTAGGTCAGAAGCAAATGTCTCACTTAAGAATCATCATTGTGACAGGACCTGATGTCATGGCCTTTCAGCCCCTTCTGAAAGATGGATTTCACACTGGTAATGTTGTGGCCTGCCCATGGTGACAAATAGTCTGGAAAACCTTAATTACTCAGAAATTCAAATCTGAGCATCTTTCTTTCAACTCTGCCTTCAGGGGTCAAGTCCTGAGTATCATCCAAGTGCTCCACTTGGGTTCGTGGGCTAAAAGCAAAGGCAGGATTTGCCCTGGTATTGCTTTAAGACTGGCTCCTCATACTTTGCAGTTTGATTACAAAGTAGGAATTATCCAGCAGAAAGAAATAATTACCTTGGAATGGTTTAGATCATATTTTTATGAATGCAGCCCAGTGCAATGTTTGTTTTCCTGGTCTGTTTTGCATGTTTGGTTCTGGGTCAATTAATTATCAGCCCTGAGCTCACACCATACCCATGTTTTCTCCAGCTAACATGGTGCTATTCCCCATTCCTGCCCTTCACTGCTGCATCTAGTCAACATCCACAGCTTTGCATTGCCTGTTTAATGCTCCTGTCTACATTTAATTTATTTTATGCAATTAATTACATTTAAATATCCCTTCTGCTAGAGAGAGTAGGGGTGGACTAAACTAATAAAAAAATCCATGACTGCCTACCCCAAAATCTATATTAGGGATGGTAAAAAGCTCATTTGTAAATGCTGTTGCTTATCAACAGGTATTTCCCATTAAAAGTACCAGTGCTGAATCTGGTGTATTTGGTTTAGGAAGTTAATTGAAGAATGGCAAATACATATATGTATATATACGTGTATACGTGTGTGCATGTAAATATATATATATACATATATGTATATATATTTGTAAAGCTTGAAATTGATTAAATTGATTATTTTTGGGGCTTACCTGATCAGTCACTTACTTTTGAAACTCATTTCAATAGGTTTACAATATAGAGCTAAAACAGAACCAATGACCTCTCTCAAACCAAACTCCTTCATACCCTGCAGGAAAAGATCTTATTCTTGATTGCAAAATATTTTAAAGTAAATTTTTAGTCATTCCAGAGACAGGGCAGTGTTAATGGGTTACTTACAGGCCTTCCTGGAACATGAGCACAGCAGGTTTCTGGTGCTCGGTGTAGAAGAAGGCTTCTGAGAATCTCCTCACCTGCGAGAGAGACACACACACACAAATTAAACCTAAGATCTGCTGAAGGGTGACGAGGGCCATCACTCCAAGAACACAGCAGTGACTATCAGGACCAGATTCCTTAGTGTTGACATTAAAAAAGAGTTCAATTCTGTTTCCTCTTCCCAGTTCAGCACAAAGCAGCTGGTGTTGTTGCATATTTTGCTGCAATATGCAACAAAACACCTCTTCTTACTTCTGAGGTAAGGAGAGTCCCTTGACAATGAATCAAAGTTTGGTTATCTGCATCTTCTGACTACTTTTCTAAAAAGCTGTCAAATTAACCATTTTCCCCTGTATTGTTAAAGTGGGGAAGATTTATTCCTTTCCCACTGTGCAAAAAGCAGTAGTGGAGCAACTTACTAAATTAGAGCAATTCATAATTGACTTTCTCTTCTATGGGAACTTCCACAGTGACTCTCAAAGTACCACGACAGCAAAGGAAGTCCCATATATCAGTGCAGAGAAGAATAAGCCCTATCATGGTAGAAACACACCTGCCTATGTCATGATACTTAGAAACTGAGAGCTCTTCTAATCCCTTCATGGACATTAGATCTGTTCAGTGTTGGATAACCAATTACAAAAGAGCCTTGGATCTGAAGTGGCTGGCAGAGCACAGACTGTGAAATAAGCTATAAAAAAATTCAGTGCTGTCATCTGCCCTGGAATAAGCGTCGAGTTTAAATGAATCAGGCATAATATGCAATCAAATGTACTGAGCTGTTAAAGTGCAGACCATACATTCCTAATAATAATTGTAAAAGTGACCTCTGTTACAGGGACAGAAAATGGCAGCAAAAAGCATATGTCAGAGCATCTCAGCATCTCCCTAAATGCCAGCCGTGCTTTAGCAAACGGCCTTTCTGAGCAAAGGACGAGCATCCCTTCAAAAAGAATGTATCTTAACAGTAGGATTTTTCATCTCGGGGTCTCAAACTGTTTTCCAGAGGTGGAAAAGTATAATTACACCCAGTTTATATGGGGAGGAGCCAGAGCACACAAAGTTATGTAATTTGACAGAGGTCAAGAAGATACCTGGCATCAGTCAAGGCTGGAACGAACCACAGGCTGAGATTCACCTTGCTGGAGCTGGGAGCATCCACAGTTGGGTCCTTTGGCTGAAAGCCACCCAGGTCCCCTCAGAGTCAAGGGAGACCTCCCCACACTAACCAGGGGAGTTTCAGCATCAGGCACTCAGCCACTTCTTCCTGAATTTTATGCCCTATTTTTGCAAGCTCCAGGGGAAGACTCGTGGTCACTCTGACCTCCACTGACTTTGACAGGAGCAAAAGTACAAGCTGAGGCGTCAACACCTACCCTATACATTCCTAATGCATGCAAAGTGAATCCTGCCCTTTTCTCTACTGTCCCCATTCTAATGATTAGATCAGACTTTGAGTTCAGCTCAGGTGATGTGCTGAACTGGTGCCTGGTCAATAACCAAGAACGTCCTGATGAAAGACAGAGCGCTTGCTGAACTAATCAGATGAGCAGATCTGACAACATTTGCTCAAATGACAAGTGGTTTTGTGCCTTCTTTATTAACAGGTACAAGAAGCAATTTCAACATCAACAATATTAATATTTTGTTGCGTGCACTTCACTGTGAGAAAGGCAAATAGTGAAGAAAACAAATGCATATTCCTTATGGTAGTTCTATGAAACCAGCTGAGATGAAACCATATTTTTTTTTTATTTGTCACTGTGATGTTTGGGTTTTTTAAAAGAAGTGTTTATGATTTATGGATATCTATCAAGTAGAGGTGACATTTACCCCTTCCCACCCACCTCCTGTTCTATGTCTGATCCTGGTGTTCAAAGTTTACCCATTTTACATAGGATCTTGAGTCACACAAATTCAATAGTCTTCATTCCAGAAACTGAAATCTGTAATTTCAAATCCTTGGCCTCACCTCTTCTTCCCCTCCTCTTCAGCTGTTGTTGTGCTCACCCCATTTCATGTAAATAGTCATAGAGGCAGAATTTCACTGGAAATATACATCCAAATAAATCTCTAATGTTTATCAGGAGGTGACCATTACTGAATTTGCTTTTAGCTTCTTAACATTACCCTTAGCATGTGATGTTCCTGAGTCAGATAAGCTGTGACTTCTGGATGGAGCGTTGCCACCTCTAGGAACTGGGTCCACAGGGCCAGGAGGTGAGAGCAAAGCCAGGCGAGGTCCTTGCTTATCTGTTCTGCTATCTTCTCTGGATTGCTCAGCAGCTAGAGGAGAGAAAGGAAATTATGAGACCAAAAAGTGTTATGAAAAAGAATCAGTTCATACATCAAATTAAGTCCTTTTAGTAACAACAGCAACAAGAGAATTGCTTGAAATTTTTCAAGAAAAAATTCTCTTGATTTAGGAATATTATTACTAAAGCTACCGTTTTCAGCTATTTTACCCCAAATAAAGCTGCTGAGACATTTTCTTTTACTCTTTAAAATCACATATTTCAGATCAAAACGTCTCAGCTGTGAAATCGGAGAGCAAGAAGTGGGAACAGATAATTTTTTGCAGACACTTTACTGCAGGGGGGATAAAAAATCAAAGCGTGTGGGTTCCAAGTTATCCACCAGATGGTGCTGGATGCTCTGAAATAATAAACCATGGCCAGACTGTTAGCAAAAGGAGCCCTCTCAGCCATGTCACATTAGGATACAGATGGGTGATTGAGGTGGAACCTCAAACCAAAACGCTGTGTCCTCAATGCATGATGAAAACAGACAGCCCAGAGTGTGCTGTTGCCCGTGTCCCAGACCAGAACATGCTGGGGCTCTGTTTGCCCTCCAGCTTTGTGCTAAAGCTCTGTGAGAAAGCAAAGTCTCTGCACACCAAACTTCTTGGTTTCTCAATTTCATAGAATCATAAAATTGTAGAATGTGTTGGGTTAAAGATCTTCCAACTCCCTGCCATGGGCAGGGACACTTTCCACTAGACCAGGTTGCTCAGAGCCCCATTCAGCCTGGTCTCTAACACTCCCAGGGATGGGGCATCCGCAGCTTCCCTGGGCAACCTGTGCCTGTATCTCACCACTCTCACAATAAAGGATTTCCACCTAATATCTAACCTAAACCTGCCTTCTGTCGGTTTAACATCATTCCCACTTGTCCTAACACTACATACCCTTGCAAAAAGTCCCTCTCCAGCTCTCCTGTAGCCCTCTTTAGATACTGGAATGTGCTAAATTTTCTCCCTGGAGTCTTCTGCGGGATGAACAAACCCAGCTCTCTTAACTTGTCAACTTGCTAATTTCTTTAATGAGAGACCAACATTGCATTGTACCTCCATGTTATTCACCAGGTTTTTTTGGGGTTTTTTTTGCTAGGACTGCACTCTAGCTGGAAGCCTGCTTATTTTTCACATTTTATTATGCAGGTAGTTTCCAGATTGGTGACACTGCAAACTAAGCCATGATTAAAAGCAAATTGTCTGTGTGTGAGAGAAGCAGAGAAAATTTGTGTGGAGATAAAACAGATATTGTCACAGTGTTTACATTTTTTGGATGCTATTCTGTTTTAATCACTTGTCCAAAATGGCACAAGCTCCAGCACCCATTCTGGTACAGGAAAAATCAGGAGGATACTGGGAAACAAAAGAACCTGCCCAAACATTTCCCTTTGCAGAGTCAGGGCACGACTTTATTTATGGCACCCAATTTTATACGCTGTATGTCAACCTTAATTTTTTATTTGTTAAGTCAGTAAGCTGTTCCTTACATCATAAACTGAAGGCTCAGTCTTCAAGGAGGATGCATTATTAATGCAAGTCATCTTAGGAATAGGTGTGTGATGGCTATTGTTCTAGTTCAGTGGTTGTCAAATGTTTGAATTTGTCAGGGAGGGAGGAGGGAAGGAAGGAAGGAAGGAAGGAA